>JAGFNQ010000757.1:107718-169987 GCA_024364735.1 Boesenbergia rotunda
TACACTTTGCATCAAGCCCGCCGCCTCCGCTACTAGTGCTTTCCTTTACCTGTATCTGCAGTATAATGAAATGCAAACTAATAAGCATAAAGCTTAGTAAGTACCATCTAGCCTCACAAAACTATAAAATCTCGGATTATGCTTTTCAAAACATGCTATGCAAATACACGCTCATGTTCATAAACAATCATGTTATGCTCATGCTAAAATACATGTCATAAAATGTCATGGCAAATAACTGAGACATGGCACATACTAAACTAGACCTGAAAAGTAAGCTATAGCTGGCATATATATCTGAACTGGAACTGAAACTAACTAACATAAAACTAATTATTAAATTCACCACATGCTAATATAAATTTCTGAAAACTAAATACATATAGTAGGTGAAAGTAATAATCAACTGCTGTGGGCCCGGCAATGTACCAACTGTGCGCGCATCCCTAATAAACTCGAGGTAGCAAATCCCGAATCCATTAGGGTTCTACTAGGTTATCTAAACCTAGGGGCAACTAAGAGCCCATCCCATACTAGGTTATCTAAACCTAAAGGCAACTTGGAGCCTATCCCTAGACCGAAGTCCGGTACAATGCCAACTGAAAATAAAATAGTCTTTTATACTTTTCTTTCCTTTTCTGATTCTTGCTTTTACTAGGTTATCTAAACCTAGAGGCAACTAGGAGCCCATCCCGTTCGACCTTGGTCCCCATCATAAACTGGAGCAAGAATTTCTATTCTTTAATGCTTTCTATAGCATTAACTGAACTGAACATTTTAACAAACACCTAATGTGCGTGCTTGTTCATAATTTACGATTTCTAATCGTAAAGCATAAATACAAGGAAATAAAGCATATGGAAAATCATCCGAAACTACTTATACTGCAGGTGAGGGATACTTACATCCTGCGCTAGGTTTTCCTTATGAATAAAATCTGAAATTCCCGAGGGAACGTCGAATTTCGACGTTCTTCTTGCTCCTTGGTGTTCTCCTCGCGTCTACGAGAATTCTCGTAGAGAATAGGGCCTCTTGAGACCTTCCCTTGGCTTCTCCTTTGTCTTGGGCGAGAGAGAGGGCGAGAGGAAGAAAAAAATCGTGAGAGGGAGAGAGGGAGTCGGCGGTGAGAGGATGTGAGGGAAAGAATGAATAAAAAAACCCTAAGTTTCCCTTTTATACTTATGGAAAAAATTTAACTAATTATACCTTATCTATTGTTTCCGCTAATCTATTTCAACAAAAGCAGACCATCCCAGTCGGTCTGCCCGTTCTCCTCTCTGGCTTAGGTCTAGGGATCAAATCCCCTTTAAGCCTTTTTTCTTTTTTTATCCCTTTTTGTCATTTTCGTTTATGGAAAAATTCTATAAAAATATCCATAAATTCGGAATAAATTCTAAGATATTTCTAAAATTAGTTTCGAGAATTTTCAGGCGTTACACATGAAAACCTAGTTCGAAAGACTGGGCACAAAGACCTGACTAGGGGTTGGGCACCAAAATCCTAATCTGGAAGATCAGGCATCAGTCATAGCCGAGTGAGGACAACAGACAAAAGTAGGGACGGATCGAGATACGGACATCTTGAGATCTGAAATCTTTGGAGGTCGAGCAAAAGTCCAATCGGAATTGTCGGTCGGCAACAGGTAACTTTTCCAAAGTGGAGTAGGTGAGGACGCACTCCTCGAAAAAGGGAACGATAGACGTCGGCCCAACCTAAGATCTCAGTTGAAACCTAAAGTCCAGATCGGACAGGTCTGGCTATCATGCATGCATTTTCTTTACATGTTATTGTTATTTGGACTATTCCTGTGTTGCAGCTAAGGCACTTAGAGACTGGCAACATCCCAGGCACCCAAGAGGTCTCAGGCGCCCGAGAACATAAGAGCCTGAGAGGTCTCAAGCGTCCCTATGCATGTGACTCAACCTATGCGAGGCTAAATTGGCGCACACTGGTTGAAGTTGCAACATCAGCAACACAGGTGCCCAAGAGGCTATCAGGTGCCCGAGATGGATATGGTTTGACCAGGTAGCAAATTTAGACGCGGTTGGATCGCTCACAACAATAGGGGCGCCCCTATAGGCACTCGGGCGCCTGTATGCCTCTTTATAAGGGTTTTGACCAGAGACTTCAGACATCAACTTTCTACTGTTGTTGTGCTCACATTTGCTGCTTCGAAGCGATCTAGAGACAACGAAATGCTACTCCAACAATGACGCGCTACTTCTTCTTCTTACTTAAAGTTGTCGATACATTTTACTATTTTTCTGTACTTACAATTGCCTAAAGTAAACGGTCAAGGACCGTGGGCCTTGGAGTAGGAGTCGTCACAGACTCCGAACCAAGTAAAAATAAAAGTGTTAGCGATTGTTTTTATGTTTACTTTTTCCGCTCCGTAAACTCAATCAAAATCCAAATTAGTTTTTCAAATGTGACATTCACACCCCCACCCCACCCCCGGCCACTGATAAGTACCATTTTTGTTGATTATTTTAGTTGTTAAAATCCATGTTTGACCCATGTTTTGCTTGCTTAATTGTGATTTTACACTAGGTTTTAGAACTTACCTTTATTTTGGACTTAATTACAAATTTACACATATTTGGATTATTTGGCCACTAAATTTTTGATCTATTTTTGTAGGCATGAATGGTTCATGGACCTAGGGCATACTGGGTTAAACTTGAGTCGGAAGTGGACCCGGATCGAGTTATCAAGCTTTGGAGTAATCTAGGCCGTCCGATTCAAAAGCGGCTAGATCTGAGCCATCCGGGACCATCTGAAGCAATCCGAGCTAGGGTTAGGGTTGATTAAGCACTCTGATCAAGATCTGAAGGTTTCATTCCAATCAGAGCTCAATCAACCGTTGGATTAAGCTCGGAGGGCTCTAGATCGTCCATTCAAAGATTAGGTTGATCTGGACCATCCGTTGCACATCTGGAGGATCTGAGCTACCACGAGGCAGATCCTGACCCCTGATCAACATCCTCAAAGTTTGGCTCAATTCAGAGCAAGATAAGCTGTTGGATTTCCTCAAATCAATCTGGGCCGTCCATGCTTAAGTATTTAATCAAACGCTTCCTTGCATTCAGCCTTCGTCGCGTCTCCGCCGCAGCTTCTTCCTTCTTCGTGTTCTTAGTTTTCTTCAGCAGTTTTCTTCAATCCAAGGGGCGCGACCCCTCAATTCTTCTACTAGATCAATTGCTAGGCTATTGGGAAGGTTCTCGGTGAATTTCCAGCTCCGAATTGGCCAAAACAGAGTTGTTGTGAGGTTTCCGCAGCTCTGTCATTTATTGCTTCAATCTCGGTTTTGCTCCATCCTTCATCCATCCGAGCAGTTCAGAGAGGTTCCCTGGAGTGATTGGTTCATCCCCACACCATCCGCGCAATTGGACAATGCCAGATTGAGGAAATCGATTCGGAATTCAGATTGGTTCAGAGTGTGAGCTGGATTTGAATCGCAGAGCTATTTTTCAATGGTTCGCTGAGTTTACGGGTTCGAGGTCATCCCTTGCGTGACGAACAAGGAGTAATCGAGCTAGGGAAGGGTTGAGGATTAGTTTACTTGGTTAATTTTCATTGTTTGTAGTTGTAATTTTGTTTCTGCACTTGGTTTAATTTCTGTTTTTGTATTAGAATACTCAGTTTCGTTTCTCTGAATTGTTTAGCTTAATTAGGTTTAAATCCTCAAGTTAAGTAGTTAGGAAGCTTATTTAGGGACTGATCGAATTCAATTTCAGTTTACTTTTGTTTATTTTGCTTGCGTGCCAATTAGCTTTCAGCGTATCAGTTTGGTTGTTGCGTTTCAGTCACTTTCTTTTACTGCAGTTCCTGATCTTTTGTATTAAGTTAGTTTAGTTTTCTTATCTGAATTTACATAGCAACTTGTTCCATTCAATCCATTTCCGTTTCTGCATTACTGCATTACTCCATTTCCAATTCTGCAATTGGTTCCAACTGATTTGTAGCAGTTGTATTTCTGCAAAGTTCAGCTAAATTTCTGCACGTTAGACTCCAATTCTGAAGTTTTCAGTTATCCTTTCTGAATTTAAGAGTGCTGGATGAATTCAGAAACATCATAGCCATTGTCTTCTGAATTTCCTGCACTCGATTACAGCCATTGCCTTCTATATTCAATGTCCAATTTCTGCACATCCTCTGTTTTTGAAACTTAGTTTCATGGCCGGCAGTTTAAGTTATTAGTTCTTATCTTTGTATCAAGCAAAGTCAGCATCAATTTTTGCATAGCAGCCTTGGTATCCTGATCCGGAATCTTTGTATCAACTGATTTCTGAAATCCCGATTCTGCAGCTTGTTTCTACAAGTTATCTGAAAGTTAACTGCAGTGTTCTGAAAAACTGCAATTTCTGCAGTTTGTTGTGCCAAGTTATCTGATTTTTCACTTATCCCTGATTTCCTTCATTCATTTACGCATGGAACTTTTCTAATAGATGTGTTTTTCAAACTGATTTGATCAGCAATCATTCCTACCTTTGGTTCCAATTTTTGGCACATCAGTTCCTGCATTTTGGTGGCAAGTTAACTCAAATTCTGCACTTTGTATCAAGTGGAGAATTCAGCACTTATTGGACCCGAGTTTAACTCAATTCTTAGTGTACTCTTGCCTTGATTTCAGTCCTAATTGCATTCAAACGGTTTCTGAGCTGTAACTGCTAATTCCTGCAAAAAGGTAGTATCATTTCGGCAAGTTGTATCAATGAATTTCATATTTTTTTCATTAAGGGAAAATTTGTTTAGCATTTGGCTAGTTTTGAATGGCAATCACTGAAGCAAAACTCTGAATTAGTGTCAATCAGGATTAGGATCGATTTGATTTCAGCTTCGGTTTCCTGAATTTGCAAATTAACATTAAGTGATTAAGTGGTCCATTGGTTGAATCATTAAGTGCCAACTCCTTGTGTAGCTCCCTTAATTGAGTGGCTTTGCTTTTCATTGCTTTTCCATTTCTATTTGAAACCCAATCTGATTTTATTTGAAACCCAAAATCACAAACGACACAAAAACACGAGCTCGAATCACACAACATCAACTAGTTCCGAGGAAAAATACGACCTGTGGCCCGTTTACTACACTTTCATATTTTTGATTGCAATAAGGGTTTCCAGCACATATTTATAAATTCTAAATTTGAGACCCACATTCGTGACAGTATATTTTGGGTCCGTCAGCCACCCCTCTATCGCTCTTTACAGTCTTACGGATACCCCTGTCACTAAGGCTCCCCGGGCATATGATCTCGGACACTCCCTCTACGAGGCAATCAAATTCTCAAAACTACATGTATTCACCATTCAAGCATTCCGACAAACATATACAAAGCAACATACACATAGAATAAAGCATGGACATTTCATTAAATAAGGAAATGCATCAATATATAATTCATACAACATCATCACATCCTAGATACTTCCTACATCCTAGATTTGGAGAACTATTTCATTGCAATGGAGATACAATAAGAAGACGATAAGGAATATCACCTACAACCCAAAACCTAGGGAGAAAAGAGAGGAGAATGCTTATCATAGTGTCGTCGGTCTTCTTGAAGTGTCTCCTTGCTCCAGCGGTGGACGGATCGACAAGGATAAATGCTCTAGGGTTTCCCCTAGAGAGGAAAACCCTTCTCCAAGTCAAGGGGCAGGGCCCCAAAGCCAAAGATGTGAGAAAATGGGAGAAAGCCTCTTTTTATAGCTCATTCCACAGTGGCAGCACAGGCCGTGTGGGGAGGCACGGCCCAGCTATGCCACACATGGCTAGGTCGACACGAACCTGACCATGCCACATTCAACAAGATTGGCACGGCTAAACCAAGGTCGTGCTGGCTGGCATGGCTCGAACTGGGAAATGAGGCATCGCCTGGGCATAGCTGTGCTTGATAGACACGACTACAGTTAGATTCTAAGGCATGACCCAGTCTTTGTGGAGCACATAGTCGTGCTTGAAGGCACGACCTCAGTTAGAAGACTGCACAAGCTGTTTCATGGGCACAACCCGGCCGTGTAGGCTATTGGGGGCCATGTCTCTTTGCCAATGCCTCATCTCGATGGTCTCTGGCTCCGATTTGCTCCTTTTATCCGTTTGGTTCCAAAATGCTCCCTAAAAGTGAAAACAGAAAGAGTAGATCTTCGAATAAGAAATAGACAATTTGCTTATAAAAGTTAAGAAAAAAGGCATAACATAAATATGAATCAAGCAAATCAAGTGAATGTGCGTGAAAATGAGGATAAAAAGGTATCAAATCTATGCTCATCACGGGCTATTGTGCTAAACCCTAACTTTAGAGGGGGTCAAAGAGGAATCCTTTAAATTTGGAGAGCCTAAATGCTTAAAGCCCTAAATTAAGGGTGGTGTTAGAATTAGCTGGATTTGGAGGGCTAAATTACAAAATAAGCCCCACTTACAAATCCCTCTCCTCTTTCACCTCTTATCAACTGACATCGCAGCCCCCCCCCCTCCTCGAGATTTTCTTCTCCTCTTCTTCACCTAACGTCCAACTTTCCTTCCCCTCTCCACTGAACGATCGAGAACCACCAAGCACAAGCCGACAATCCCTTCTCAGGCTCTCTTCTTCACTTTGTATCCACACCGGATAGCATCTTCACGGGTTTGGTTAGGTGATCGGAGCTTGGTGGAGTTGTTACGAGTTGTAGTCGTTGATCCTCCTTCCCTGTGGATATCCATCGCCGACGATCCTTATCTGGTGAGTTTCAACTCCCTTATTAGGTGATTGAATCCTTGGATTGAACTGATTTAGGAATGTTCCTAGGAACTCTGTGTTCTCTTCGTGGGCACAACTCAGTGCCGAAATTGGAGTTAGGTGATCCCTACTGGCACATATCAGAGGTGAGAGTCGCTTTTGTTTAGGATTTACTCTCGGTTAGGTTGTTTGTTTGTGGAGTTTAGATTCTTCATTTCTGCCCTGTGTCCCTATGTGGATGTTGCTGTGGGAGATTCTTCTGTGGGATGATTCGAATCTGAGATTTGATATGATGTTTGGATGTTGATCGAATTGTGAGATGTATAGGTGTGATTATGAATAGAGGATTCTATTGTTATTTTTTTTCCATTTGTCGTGAGCCCTTGTTTTTGGAAGTTTGATTTGGTTGTGAGATTAGCTCTTGATGTTCTGAGTTTGTGTGAGAGAATTAAGGCATAGGTTGAAGCCATGTGTAGGTTGTGTAGGCATAGGTTGAAGGATGGGTATATGTTAGGATTTTGCGGAGTTGTTTTCTCGATATGGTTGTGTTGGGATTTGGTGGTGTTGAACTTCTTAGTAATGCATGTTGGTTCTGTTAACAGGGATGACTCATGATACACCATCCCTCACACTGAGACGTGGTCCTGGTTGACAACCACTAAGGAGGACGGTGGAGTCAATGAGGGACTCTAATCAGGAGGAAAAATTTCTAGAGTAACCCACCGAGGTGGAGCTAGCTAGCTGGGTACAGGCTTACCAGGACATTTTGGGTGAGATCAGAGACCCTCACCATCGAGGGTACATCCATCGTCTCTGACAGTCGTTCCATCAGTGCCACCACTACTACCCTTTGCCCCTACTAGCTGGATTCTGAATAGAGCTCGAATTCCGATATTGGTGGAATCCGTGAATGACCGTTTCACATTATTCCGTGGAGGACCAGATCCATGTGTTGACGTTGGAGGGTACATTCAGCTATATGACTATCATGGACCTAGAGAAGACTGAGTTAGCTACTTATCATCTTCAGGATCAGGTCGTCACATGGTGGAACATGTAGAAGGCCATTATTGGGGACCAACACATTGCCTGGGCTTCATTTTAGGAGGCTTTTGAGAAGCAGTATTATCTTGCCGCATTCCGTATGGCCCGACACCAAGAGTTTCTAGGCCTCCAGTAGGGAGAGTGCACTATTCTAGAGTATGACACAGAATTTAACCGCCTAAGAGAGTTTTGTCTTCAGTTGGTGGTCGATGACAGTGAGCGGATGATGCAGTTCATACAAGGTCTCGCTAGTTATATGCATATACGGATGTCTGGATTGGTTATGATTCCTTATCGGTAGACCTTGGACCGAGCCTTACTCATAGAGATGACCCAATAGCGAGTGTATGGTGACAAGAAGGATGACAAGTAACCGACCTAGGATTCAGTGGTGACTCAGAGATGGCAGAACACTGGATAGAAGCGTAGAAGCAGGAGTTAGGGTACACAAAGTACTTTTGGGGCTCACTTTAGACCCTAGAAATCTGAACAATTTTCAACAGGATTGTCCATGTCCCCCAGTAGACCCAAAAGTATGCTACCAGTGGGGTCTACTTTTATCAGTGTGGATCCAAAGACCACAGTAGAGCAAATTATCTTCTAAAGCACCTCATATGTTATTATTGTAAGCTTCCGAGGCATGAGAGACGAGGGTATGCCTTGAAGGCTCAGCATGAGTCTGCCACAGTCACTTCCCAGGGATGCCAGTCTAAACAGCAGAGACCACAAAGAGGCATCCGGAAGACTTAGACGTCATTCCGATAGTAGCAGGCAGTACCCCCATGACGGTCCCGAATCTACTAGTTTAAATTGTCACGAAAGTTGGGACCATCAGAATTTAGAATTTATAAATGAATGCTGGAAACCCTTTTACAATCAAAAGTATAAAAATGTAATATAGGGGTCACAGGTCGTATTTTTCTCGGGGCTAGTTGACGTTGTGTGATTCTCGCTTGTATTTATGTGTCGTTTGCAAATTTGGGTTTCGAATAAATGTTGGGTTCTTGGGTTGAAATTCGGAATTGAAAACACAATGCAAAGGATCAACGAAAAGGATAGCTTACTATGAATTTTAACAAGTGATAGCCAATTATAACTCAACCAAAAGGATCACTTACCCATCTAAACCCTTAAGCAATTTTTGGAAGCTGAATTTGATTCAATATGCAGAGCAAGTGCCAACCAATGAAACAACAAAAATCAAACTCAAGACAGTCCAAATGAAATTCAGCTTGATACAAGGTGGAAAAGTGGATGCAATCTTGATACAAAGAAATAAACTCTTGTGCCAAAACTGACAAGAAATACCAACATTAGTACTAACAACTCTAAAATGAAAGCAATCGATTAGGCATTGAAGACCTTGCTATCAGTGAAAACCCTTGAAGAATTGAATGGACAAAATTTTCGACCAAGGATGCATAACTTCATAAATGGAGCTTGACAGCAGGAATTCAGACATGGAACTCAGAAATTTAACTATAGATGGAATGCATAAATCAAGCAGAACAAACTCAAATTCAAACAACCATCTAATGTTTCAGGAATGATGCAGAGAACTAATATTCATTGACACATAACTCAGCAGCTTGTCAACTCCCAAGTGCAGAAATAACTACTGTGCAGAAATGAAGAATTGGTGTGCAGCAATTTAGAAACTAATTGGATGCTAAAAACCCAGCAAAACAGCTAATTAGATTTCACCCAGCTAATGTCCACATAAGGTTCCTAGAGCTATAATTCACTCGATGCAATTCTGAGACTGAAAGCTGAAATGCGGATAAAGTCGAAACTGCCGCAATGGAGCTGAGACTCAAGTTGATAAAAACTGACACAAGCTGAACAACATCTTCAGAAATAAACCAATCACTTGTGAGGTCAAGTTCTCAGGTCTAATGCTCCAATTTGATTCAGACAAAAACATGAACTCACTGATTCGAGATTTCAGAAACCAATTCATGCAAAAACTGATATGCAGGAATGACATCAGTTGATACGGAAGTAAGAAGACCAAGTGCAGAAATCATATTCGATAGCTATGGAATTGAAACAAACTGCAAGATCAATTCAAGGGATTAAAACTAAGCTAACTTAACACAAAATTCAGAAATGGCAGACCAGGAAATCAACTGAACGTAGCAAACAAACTGATACACAAAAATCAGAAATGGCACGCAACAGGGACTCTGATACGCAAGCATAAAACCAAGAAATAACTAAAATAAACAGCAATTATCCACTAAACAAACTTCCTAATTACTAAACTGATTGGATTAAACCCTAATTACAGCAGAAACAAGGCATTAAACCAATGTAACGAATCTGAAATGAAATGCAGAAACAAAACAGACAGCAGAAATAAGATTACAGCTACTAAAAATGAAATTAACTAACCAAACTAAACTCAATCACTCCCTAAGCTCAAGTGCTCCTTGTTCGTTACGCAAGGGTGAGCCTCGAACCCGCAAGCTCAGCAATTCAATGGAAAATCTGTCTCTGCTGCAAATCCATTCAAACCATGCCCAAACTGAAAACAGCACCCGATTGCGTCAACGTAGCTGTGGTGGATTGCGATATAGGTTTGGGAGTGCTCCGAGCCTTCCAGGGAACCCCTCCAGCAAGCTCAGATGCAATGAAGATGGTGAACAACTGAGATTGATTCAATCAAGTGACAGAGCCACTGAAACCTCACGAAACACTGTCTTGGGCAAAATCCGATCGGGAAACTTCACAGAGCACTCTCTCCACTGACCTAGCACTAGTTCTAATGAAGGATTGAGTGGACGCGCCTCCTTTGATGAAGAAATCTAGCTAAGAATGGAAGAACAGCTGAAGAGAAAATGAAGAAGATGCAGAAAACGGCGAAGACGCGACGCTGAGAACTGCTGCCAATTTTTCCTTAAGTAATTAAGTTTGGACGGCTCAGATTAATTGGAGGAGATCCAACGGCTTATCTTGCTCTGATTGGAGCCAAACTTTGATGATGATGATCTGGCGTCAGGATCTGCCTCGTGGTAGCTCGGATCCTCCAGATGTGCGACGGATGGTCCAGATCAACTTAATCTGTGAATGGACGCTCTAGAGCCCTCCTTGCTTGATCCAACGGTTGATTTAGCTCTGATTGGGATGAAACCTTCAGATCTTGATCATAGAGCTTGATCAACCCTAACCCTAGCTCGGATTGCTTCAGATCGTCCCGGATGGCTCAGATCTAGCCGCTCTTGAACGGACGGCCCGGATTAATCGTAGGCTTGATAATTCGATCCGGTTCACATCCGACTCAGGTTTGACCCAGTATGCCCTAGGTCCAGGATCCTTTCATGCCTACAAAAATATATCAGAAAATTAGTGGCCAAATAATCCAAAAATTGTGTAATTTTGCAATTAAGTCCAAAATAAGATGAAGTTCCAAAACCTAGGGTAAAATCATAACTAAGCAATAAAAACATGGATCAAACATGGATTTTAGCAATTAAAATAATCAATAAAATGGTGCTTATCAACTCCCCCACACTTAACCTTGAGCGTCTCGCGAAATAACTAAATATGTATCCCTTAGGTTTTCTAAAGCATAATTAGAAGCAAATGAAAAGAAATTACCTAAGGTTGTCAATTCTCATAAATCTAAGCTCTATGGATTACTATCTTGTCCTTAAATCAATAACTTAGCCTTTTCATCTATCATGAGTCATTGAGATGAATTTTAATCACTAGCCTTTCATGGGAAGTTTTGGTGGCTCTCTCCTTAAGTTCTAAGTTGATGATGGAAGTGGAGCTCACTCTCACACATGCTTCTTGCACTACCATAGGCTTGCTTATTATCTAATCTCCACCATTAGTCATGAATAGGATCAACATCTACAAAAACAAATGAAAAGCATAGAAAATGGTGAGAAATGGAATAAAAATCAAGGAAATGGAAAATGGATGGAGTGGGAGACTTGGTTGCTCAAAAATGTTTCCAATGTGCTTTGCCCCATCTTAACAGTCCTCTAATGATATCAAAAGTATGGTGGAGTGAAACTTGAATAAATTCCTTTGATTTGGATGAAAAACCCTTCATTTGATCTCAATGTGCCAAGTTTCTCTTTTGTGCCAACCTTGCTTCTTTCACTCTTTTCTCAGATTTTTTTCTTTCTTTTTTCTGTTTCAGCTTCTCCACTGAATCAATTTCAGATCTCTGATTCCTTCACCTCAGTTAGCATATAGGAGTAGTTGAGCAAATGGTAGTGGAAACCTAAATGCTTCACTTGGAATTTGGCACTATAACTTTTTTTTTCTTTCTCTATTCTGATTTGAAACATCCCATCAGCCACATTCTTTTGTTCTGATCAGCAGTGGATAACCTTGATACAAATTTGATGCACTTATATACTAAGTTCCTTGATTCACAACCCTTGAAACCCACATTTCAGCTCATCTTGATACAAACTTCACAAAAACCGCTTGTACTGATTTTTCTTTCTTTGTTTTCAGCTTTTGTTCAGCCCTTTCGAATTCTGAATAGCTGCATTTAAGCTTCTAGCATATTGTGTTCTGATTTGTACAGCAAAAGGCAGCTTCAATCATCTTCTAGTAGGGTGGTCAAACAGCTCCATCAGCAGCAATTTAGCTACAATTTCTGCCTCCTTGCAAGTGGATTAACACAGATTTTTTTTTCTGCATTAGTTCAGATTTATTCAGCTTCAGGGTAGCTGTTTAATACAGCTGCAGTTGAGCTCGATACAAAGTTTACTAATTTTCCTGGCAAAGTATAGCTTCATTCCCAAAATTTCTGCCCAAAACGTAGATTCACAGAAATTTTCAGCAAGTTTTCTTCATTTGTTGCCATGGTTTTCCTCATTGCAGATTTCATCTCTTTTCAGCCGAATTCTTCTTGACACACATGGCTTGGATCTTCAATTTATGAGCAAGAATCTAGATGCTTCAATTGTTGTCTTCCTTAACTACTTCTTCTTGCTTGATCTTGATACCAAACTCAACTAAATTGGCACATGAAAATGCAGATTTTTTTTTTCGAATTTAAGTGCCTCCTTGATACCAAATCTTTCCAAAAAGCTAGTCACTCCCCCACACTTGAATCTTTGTCCGTCTCGGCAAAATAACATCAAGAAACATTCCAAACAACAAGTCCATAAAAAAGTGAGGGTAAGAGTAAGAAATAAGTAAAGAAAAATGGAATGAACATGATTTTTTTTTCTTAAAATTGATATGGAAAGGGAAACAAATGGATTAGCCTCTATAGATGTGATCCAATCATTGAAATATGATTTTGAAAGAACCTAAGCAAGTTCTAGAGTACAATAACATGTGTGTCACAAATATAAGGCTAATTTTCACTAGGTAAAAACAATTCATCCCAAGTCATCAATTAAGAATCTAAAGCAAAATCGTACTCAAGCATCCAAGAATTCATCCATTAGCTTAAACCCTAAGTTTTGACAACCAAATTTAATTTATTTTCAAAAACTCTAACATGACATGAAGATAACCTAAAGGGATACATTTATTTCCACTCATGCAAGAAAAAGTGCTAAAAGAGAAGACATGGTATTTACAATGTCTATTTATTCAATTTACTCTAGAAAACATAAAAGTGAAAAATGTGATAAAAGAAAATGCAAGAAAGAAAAATCTCCCCTTTATTTCTGGTGGATGGAGTCTATCCAGAAGTAGCCTCCATTGTGGTAATGGAGGAACATGGGTGGCCGGGAGAATTCGGACTCCCCCACACTTGAACTTTGCAAAAAATTTCTCTGGTGGCCTAAGGCGATTCAGGTTCAAGAGCCATTCAAGGGGTGGAGTGCTATTAATTAAAGTAAGATCATCTCCTCCTTCTTGATGCCCTTCAGAAGTCCTTCCAGGAGGCTGGAGTCTGTTCAGTTGGAGCACCCACTCCTGAAGTCTTCTAGACCCTGCAAAACAATGTAATACCTCTCTCAAGCGTGCAGGGTCAGAAAGAAATAAAATAATGTCAGTTTCTGCATGAATTGAATCCAAATCTGCATCATGTCCAATTAAATCAATGCTTAGTGTCTCAATAAATTTTTCACAGTTATTTCTTACAAAATTTGCATCCTGAAATTCATCACAAATAATAAAATCAATTTTTGGCACTTAAATAAAAATTTCGCAATTATTTTCTACCAAGGATGTATCAAGCAATGTGTCACAGCCTATGAAATCAATCTCAGGTGCCTCAATGAATTTTTCACAATTATTTTCAGTAAAAGATATATCAAAAGACTCATCACAATAATCAACATCAAGTCTAGGCACTTCTAAATATTGTTCACACTCAGCATTTTCATGGTATGTAGTACAACATGCTCCATTTTCAGCAACTTTAACACTAGGTACCTCTAGGGATTTTTCACAATTATTTTCTACAAGAGATGCATCCCTAGGTGTATTAAAAACAATAAAATCAGTTTGAGGTACCTCTATGCAGTTTTCAGAAAATTTTGGGGGAGTATTTACCTGATCATGCTGAAAAATACCTGGAGGTTCTACAAAAGTGGATGTAACTGTGACCTCCTCCTGGTCAAGTTCATGCTCCTCTTCAGCCTCAGGCTCTGGTGGACACTCAACTGGAATAGGTGATCCTTGGGTGCTTGCTTCCACCATGCAAGTCCCTACACTTTCTGGTAATTGTGGTGGTCCCTGGGGCTTAGTGCAATCCCCTACACCTATGGAATCATCTTCCTCAACCCTTCCTGTATCAACCAAATTAGAAAAATTAGGATCATTAACAACTAAATCATCACAAGATAAAAGTATAGAATGATCCTGTAAAGTTTCAAAATTTAATTCAAAACTATCACAAGCCCTGCTATCAATCTCCTCCAATGTCTCTAAATCAGTAGGAATGGGTGATTCTTGGGGCTTAGTGCAATCCCCTACACTCTCAATCCTATCCTCTGAATTTTCTGATGCATCAATCAATATAGGTGGTTCCTGGGGCTCTGTGCAATCCCCTGCACCTATAGAATCATCTGATTGTTCTAATCTTTGAGCTTGTATTTGATTCCATTGATCAACCAATTTTGCAAGGCGTCCTTCGATGTCTTGTTGTTGTTGTAACATTTGTTGACACATCTCCATCATCCTTTGGTGTAGAGCCTCATCCCAATCAGGATCATTAAAGCCTCCTTGATTAAACTGCTGAAATGGGAGGGGCTGAAAATTCTGAGTGTCTTGCTGAAAATTCTGTCCTTGAAACTGGAAATCTTGCTGAAAATGTTGAAATTGTGGTTGAAGGGATGGTTGAACTTGCTGTGAGTGGTAGCCCTGGAAATCTTAAATCTGAGGTTGAAATTGTGGTGGTGAACACTGAAATTGAGTGGGCTGGAAATTTGGTTGATTTTGCTGAAAATTTGGATCGCATGGCTGTGAATATTGAAAAGGTTGTTGAAAATTCTGTATAGGTTGAAATTCTTGGTACCATGGCTGAGGTTGAAGCTGAAATTGATTATTTTGGGGCTGAAAACTTTCAAAAGGCTGCAGGAAATTTTGTGATTGCTGAAATTGTTGTAATGGTGGCTGAAAGTTGGGCTGAAATTGTTGAAATGGTTGCTCAAACTGGGGCTGAAAAGTCTGGAATGGCGGCTGCCCGTTCTGAAAATTCTGATTTGGTTGAAAATCTTGTTGAAATTGTTGACATTGTGGCTGAAAAAATTGATTTGGTTGCTGAATGAAAGGTTGGTTCTGCTGAAAATGTGGACACGGCTGCTGATAAGTAGATGAAAACATTTTGAACCTGCAGCCCTGTCACAAATCAAACAAGAAAAATGGCAGTACCCGCATACAAAAGATAAAGCAAAATAAAATAGAACCCAATGATGTGTCAAAAAGCATACAAGCAAAAATCAAACAAATCAACTAGTTGCTTCCCCGGCAACAGCGCCAAAAATTTGACGGTCCCGAATCTACTAGTTTAAATTGTCACGAAAGTTGGGACCATCAGAATTTAGAATTTATAAATGAATGCTGGAAACCCTTTTACAACCAAAAGTATGAAAATGTAATATAGGGGCCACAGGTCGTATTTTTCTCGGGGCTAGTTGACGTTGTGTGATTCTCGCTTGTATTTATGTGTCGTTTGCGAATTTGGGTTTCGAATAAATGTTGGGTTATTGGGTTGAAATTCGGAATTGAAACACAATGCAAAGGATCAACCAAAAGGATAGCTTACTATGAATTTTAACAAGTGATAGCCAATTATAACTCAACCAAAAGGATCACTTACCCATCTAAACCCTTAAGCAATTTTTGGAAGCTGAATTTGATTCAATATGCAGAGCAAGTGCCAACCAATGAAACAACAAAAATCAAACTCAAGACGGTCCAAATGAAATTCAGCTTGATACAAGGTGGAAAAGTGGATGCAATCTTGATACAAAGAAATAAACTCTTGTGCCAAAACTGACAAGAAATACCAACATTAGTACTAACAACTCTAAAATGAAAGCAATTGATTAGGCATTGAAGACCTTGCTATCAGTGAAAACCCTTGAAGAATTGAATGGACAAAATTTTCGACCAAGGAAGCATAACTTCATAAATGGAGCTTGACAGCAGGAATTCAGACATGGAACTTAGAAATTTAACTATAGATGGAATGCATAAATCAAGCAGAACAAACTCAAATTCAAACAACCATCTAATATTTCAGGAATGATGCAGAGAACTAATATTCATTGACACATAACTCAGCAGCTTGTCAACTCCCAAGTGCAGAAATAACTACTGTGCAGAAATGAAGAATTGGTGTGCAGCAATTTAGAAACTAATTGGATGCTAAAAACCCTGCAAAACAGCTAATTAGATTTCACCCAGCTAATGCCCACATAAGGTTCCTAGAGCTATAATTCACTCGATGCAATTCTGAGACTGAAAGCTGAAATGCGGATAAAGTCGAAACTGCCACAATGGAGCTGAGACTCAAGTTGATAAAAACTGACACAAGCTGAACAACATCTTCAGAAATAAACCAATCACTTGTGAGGTCAAGTTCTCAGGTCTAATGCTCCAATTCGATTCAGACAAAAACATGAACTCACTGATTCGAGATTTCAGAAACCAATTCATGCAAAAACTGATATGCAGGAATGACATCAGTTGATACAGAACTAAGAAGACCAAGTGCAGAAATCATATTCGATAGCTATGGAATTGAAACAAACTGCAAGATCAATTCAAGGGATTAAAACTAAGCTAACTTAACACAAAATTCAGAAATGGCAGACCAGGAAATCAACTGAACGCAGCAAACAAACTGATACACAGAAATCAGAAATGGCACGCAACAGGGACTCTGATACGCAAGCATAAAACCAAGAAATAACTAAAATAAACAGCAATTATCCACTAAACAAACTTCCTAATTACTAAACTGATTGGATTAAACCCTAATTACAGCAGAAACAAGGCATTAAACCAATGTAACGAATCTGAAATGAAATGCAGAAACAGAACAGACAGCAGAAATAAGATTACAGCTACTAAAAATGAAATTAACTAAGCAAACTAAATTCAATCACTCCCTAAGCTCAAGTGCTCCTTGTTCGTCACACAAGGGTGAGCCTCGAACCCGCAAGCTCAGCAATTCAATGGAAAATCTGTCTCTGCTGCAAATCCATTCAAACCATGCCCAAACTGAAAACAGGACCCGATTGCGTCAACGTAGCTGTGGTGGATTGCGATATAGGTTTGGAAGTGCTCCGAGCCTTCCAGGGAACCCCTCCAGCAAGCTCAGATGCAATGAAGATGGTGAACAACTGAGATTGATTCAATCAAGTGACAGAGCCACTGAAACCTCACGAAACACTGTCTTGGGCAAAATCCGATCGGGAAACTTCACAGAGCACTCTCTCCACTGACCTAGCACTAGTTCTAATGAAGGATTGAGTGGACGCGCCTCCTTTGATGAAGAAATCTAGCTAAGAATGGAAGAACAGCTGAAGAGAAAATGAAGAAGATGCAGAAAACGGCGGAGACGCGACGCTGAGAACTGCTGCCAATTTTTCCTTAAGTAATTAAGTTTGGACGGCTCAGATTGATTGGAGGAGATCCAACGGCTTATCTTGCTCTGATTGGAGCCAAACTTTGATGATGATGATCTGGGGTCAGGATCTGCCTCGTAGTAGCTCGGATCCTCCAGATGTGCGACGGATGGTCCAGATCAACTCAATCTGTGAATGGACGCTCTAGAGCCCTCCTTGCTTGATCCAACGGTTGATTTAGCTCTGATTGGGATGAAACCTTCAGATCTTGATCATAGAGCTTGATCAACCCTAACCCTAGCTCGGATTGCTTCAGATCGTCCCGGATGGCTCAAATCTAGCCGCTCTTGAATAGGACGGCCCGGATTAATCGTAGGCTTGATAATTCGATCCGGTTCACATCCGACTCAGGTTTGACCCAGTATGCCCTAGGTCCAGGATCCTTTCATGCCTACAAAAATATATCAAAAAATTAGTGGCCAAATAATCCAAAAATTGTGTAATTTTGCAATTAAGTCCAAAATAAGATAAAGTTCCAAAACCTAGGGTAAAATCATAATTAAGCAATAAAAACATGGATCAAACATGGATTTTAGCAATTAAAATAATCAATAAAATGGTGCTTATCACCCCACCTGTTCAAATCTATTATAAGCTTGCGCATGAGCATGACTCCACACCGGCAACATCCTAGTATTCTATGATAGGGTATCATAGTCAGCTATACCCAGCATACCAACCTACATTTTATCAGCCTTAGTAGCCGGTCGGAGCTTCAGTACCTCAACCTCAATAGATTTCGACAGTGCCACCCCTAGCTCCAGAGATGGACCGAGTATATGCAGTCACCAGAGAGGAGGCATAGCGGGTTGAGGGATTAGTTTTTTATGGTGGTTTCTATTTATGCATTTCCTGTTGAGTTACTTGTTGATACCACTAGTTCACATTCTTTTATATCTCAGATATTTATGGGCAAGATATTATAAGATACCTACCCTTAAATCACAACGTTTGTTTGTGTCTCTACCATCTGATGAGGTATTAAATATCATGCAGGAAGTCAATGGATGTCCCTTGGATTTCAGTAGTTATACCTTCACCGTGGATTTATCAGTTCTCGAGATGGTAGAGTTTGATGTTATTCTGGGCATGAACTCATTAGTGACCTATCATGCCACAGTTGATTGCAAAGTAAGAGAGGTCACGTTCTGACCCCCGAACCAACCTTCGTGGGATTTTATTGGCACCAGAGATGATGGGATTTTTGTTATCTCTGCACATCAAGCCCAGAGACTTCTATCACATAGGTGTTAGGGTTTTCTATTATTGATTAATATTGATAACAATAATAGTACTCAGCTCTCAGACGTTTCGATGGTTCAAGAATTTCCATACGTATTTTCGAAGGTGCTGCCTGGTTTATCTCTCAGATGGCAAGTTGAGTTCACGATCGAGTTGATTCTAGGGATGGCGCCGGCATTAATGGCTCCGTATCGTATGGCACCTAAAGAGTTGGACAAGCTGAGGTCCAACTCCAGGAGTTGTTGGACAGGAGATTCATTCGTCCTAGCATGTCTCCATGGGGATCTTCAGTGTTGTTTATAAAAAGAATGACAGATCTCTGAGGTTATGCATCAACTACAGGCAGTTGAATGTAGTGATCATCAAGAATAAATACCCCTACCATGGATTGACGATTTATTTGATCAACTTAAGGATACAACAGTGCATTCCATGATTGATCTGCGGTCTGGATATCATCAATTGAGTCAAAGACTCAGATATTCAGAAGACAGTGACCCTTATTTGGTGAGTTTTGACTACCTTGTTAAGTGATTGAATCCTTGGCTTGAATTGATTTGGGAATGGTCCTAGGAACTCTGTGTTCTCTTCGTGGGTACAACCCTGTGCCAAAATTTGAGCTGGGTGATCCCTGTCGGCGCATCGTAGAGGTGAGAGCCCCTTTTGTTTAGGGCTTGCTCTTGGTTAGGTTGTTTGTTTTAGGAGTTTGGTTTCTTCATTTCTGCCCTGCGTGGATGTTGCCGTGGGAGATTCCTATATGGGATGATTCGGATATGAGATCTGATTTAGTGTTTGGATTCTAATCCAATTGTGAGATGTATAGGTGTGATTCTGATTGAAGGTTTTTGTTGTTGTTTTTTTTCCCATTTGTCGTGAGCTCTTATTTTGGAAGTTTGATTTGGTTGTGGGATTAGCTCTTGATGTTCTGAGTTTGTGTGTGAGAATTAAGGCATAGGTTGAAGCCATGTGTAGGCTATGGACACTAGGTATGGGTGGCTATGTAGATACTTGCCGTGCGACTTTTGGGTTGTAGCTTGATCTTGTGTAAGTGGTTTTGAATTAGGAGTTGATCTTGATCTCCTTGTTGTGTATACCTCGAATCTTGTAGCGATTATATTCAAGGATTAGGGTTAGTATTTGTGGTAGTTCCTTGGGTGTAAATTTGGGATTTAAACCTAGTTAAGAAGGAATTATTTACGATTTAAGTATATGTCATAATTATGATTTATTCTAATTTTTGTTTATATGTAGTTTAGCTAACTATTTAATTTTAAAAAGAGCTAAACATTGTCCTTGATACGGGACTTTATTTTTTGGATACGTACGTTGATCGTGAGGAGATTCTCTCCAATTCGTATATTATATTTACAAGACGGTTACTTCTCCTTTGTACTCCGTAGATTATTGTACTTAAATGCATGACTTGTCTATTATTTGTGATAGACTACTTTATGTAATCCCTAATCTGTTTCTATCGTTGCTTGATACTTTAGTTGCTTGATATTTGAGTTGATCAAAAATTTCATCTATACAGTTTCACCTATTGTTCTCCTAATCTGTACATTACCGCTTGTACGCGAGTACTTAGAAATAATCAATAGACATATATAGCATTTGGTTGATATCTAGATATACCCTACCTAGTAGATTAGATGCATGTTTATAAATCATGATATTGGTTGGATATATGTGTATCATAGTATTGCATGGTTGTTAACCTGGTTGAGATTATGCATATTAGTATCATGCACCATATCTCATCGTTGCATGCTAGGTATCATCGGCCGATGTGGTCTAAACTCGTCGTCAGTCATATAGTTTCTGCCCACTCGACCACTTAAAGTAGTGGTAGATATTGGAGTGCAAGCAGCCGTCCTATTGTGCCACACTTGACCATTCAAGGGTAGTGAATGTTGCAGTTGTAGGAAGACAGTTGACACCCTCTCCGTTATTTGAAGGATAGTAGAGATGTTGGTGACTCTCCCTTTTCCTGGGGGTTTAGAGCAGTTGGCTCCGCAACATCTTATCCACTCAACCACCCAGAATAATAGTAATTGATGGAGTGTGTGTAGTTCTCATAATCCTACCCACTCGACCTAATAGATGTGATGTGATGGCGGCTTGACTGACGTCAGGGGTGACACACGTCATTGCATCATGTGCATATATTGCATCGTGCATTTGCTTGTGCTTGCTACATTTGTTTAAGCTATGATTGCTACATTTGATTGGCATACATATACAAGTTGTTATTTGCACTTGTTATATACTTGGTAGTACGAGCAAGCGGTTCGGTTTCGATTTCCCGTTTAGTTAGATTGCTCTCCATGTCCCCGGATTAAAATTTTCTATTAATTAGAAACAACCTAGATGGAGAGAACCTTTCTGAACGACCGTTTCATCATCGTACTAATCGATTTGAGTAATCGCTTGAATAAACTTGTTGTTCAAGCAATCTAACTCTTCTAATCGATTAACCGCGGAATAGACAATGATTTGATCGTCGAGTTTTGTGTTTGATTTCGGGGTCCATGACATAAACATGATAAGAATTAAATACAAGAACAAAACAAGAATTATACCTCTTGTTTACCTCTTGATCTTCTACCGTATTCCTATCCTCTTCTTGGACATCGTGTAGGCGACGGTCTTCAAAGAAACAAAGTCACCAAGGCCTCTCCTTCTCCTTTCTCCTTGTGTCGAAACCCTAGGTTTCTTTCTTCCTTGCTGCCGGCCAAAACCCTTGGTTATGATTGCACCGCCGCCTCTCGTCTTTGATCCAAGTTTGCGCACGCCTAGGAGGAAGAAGAGAAGAATGAAGATGGAGAGAAAAAGAAAAAGAAGAAGATGAAGCTTCTTCTTTACACCTTCCTCTCTTATCGCCGGCACCGCAAACCACCACCTTGTGGTTACCGCCGGCGCCTCTCCTCCCTCTCTCACTTGCGTCGAACACCACCAAGTGGTGCACCTCTTGTTGAAGCCCCACACCCAAAAGAATAGAGGAGAAGGTGATGAGAAGAGAAGAACTTCTCTTCCTCTTCCTTTGCACCCGATGCCGCCCCAACCCTAGGAGAGAGAAGATGAGAGGGAGAGAAAAGAGAGGTTTAGGGTCATGTTGTTATGGCCTTAGTCTCATGACTCATGAGATATATATGGGCTACAATAGAGACCATGAGGAGGAGTTGGTTTTGGTCTCCAAATGGATTCTATGCCCGATCCATTAATGATAACCCAGTCCACTAAAGAGTTATCATTGAACTACCGCACCAACCCCATAATAATATATGGGCTCCACCATATTATCTGTACATAATCTCCCTGTGTTTACGATCTCGTATGTCCATTCATTAATTAAATTACTGACAATTTAATTAATTAATATCTAACTCCATGAGTAGTACCACTCAACCTTATCATCATGTCGAACCAAGTCCACCTGCAAGATTTACATGATCAACTTTATGAGCTCCTCAAGGGGGCATCATCATCCTAACGCATTACGACACAGTTTCCTTCTATAATCAACGACACACCATGTAAGTCAGTCCTGCTCAATACACACAAAGTGTACTAGTATAGAATAGATAGACAAATACCAAATTACACTACAACCTTTCCGATGGTTTGTCCAAATCCATCTCGATTGTAAGCCACTACTTATACTTCACAAGAGACTAATAATATGATCGTCTGTGTTGCACCACACACCATGTTATCTACAATGTAAAGTAAAGAACAATATGCACACATATAATAAATATAAAATGCAAATAATGACCATGTGATTTTTATTCCAAAACATAGATGTTCATAAAAAGCTAGGCTACATCCTAACAATAGACTATGTTGCCATCAAACTGCCATACATCTGATTCTCATCCCCTCCACATGCCTTTCATAAGCTCTCGCTGGAAGGGTCTTAGTGAAAGGATTTGTCATGTTAGCCTCTGATGCAATCTTGGCGACAACAACTTCTCCTCGCTTTACGATCTCTCGTATCAGGTGGTACTTGCGCTCTATGTGTTTACTTGCCTTATGGGCTCGTGGTTCCTTCGATTTTGCTACTACACCACTATTATCACAATAAATTGTGATAGCTCTGGGCAAACCAGGAATCACCTCTAAGTCCATTAAGAAGTTCCTGAGCCATACAACTTCCTTGGCTGCCTCCGAGGCAGCCACATACTCAACTTCCATGGTGGAGTCCGCAACGCATTTCTGCTTGATAGTCCTCCATATTATGGCTCCACCTCCCAATGTAAATACATAACCCGTGGTAGACATACCGTTATCTCTATCTGATTGGAAGCCAGAATCCGTGTAACCCACATGGAGCAATTGATCTGCCTGATAAACTAGCATATAATTCCTAGTCCTTTTCAGGTATTTTAATATATGCTTTACCACAGTCCAATGTCCTTATCTGGATTACTCTAATATCTGCTAACCATGCCCACGGCAAAGCAGATATCTGATCTCGTACTCAACATAGCATACATGAGGCTTCCTACAGCCGAAGCATATGGAACCGTCTTCATCTCCTCTATCTTCTTTGATGTTTTAGGACATATCTCCTTAGATAAAGGTACTCCATACCGAAAAGGTAGAAAACCTTTCTTGGAGTTTTGCATGCTAAAACGAGCTAGGACAGTGTCAATGTATGAAGCTTGAGATAAGCACAATATCCTTTTCTTGCGATCCCTTATAACTTTGACCCCAAGGATGTGTCCAGCTTCTCCCAAGGCCTTTATATCAAACTGTTTAGACAACCATACTCTTACGTCTGATAACACTTTGACATTGTTGTCAATGAGCGAAATGTCATCTACATATAGTATAAGAAATACCATTATGTTTCCGTCACATCTCTTATATACACCAGACTCATTCGGACATTGAATAAATTCATAAGACTGGATTACCTCATCAAACCGAATGTTCCAAGATCTTGAAGCTTGCTTCAATCCATAAATGGACTGATTAAGCTTACACAGAAGATACTCTTTTCCCTTTGCAATGAATTCCTCTGGTTACTTCATATAGATTTTTTCCTCAAGACTTCTGTTAAGGAAAGTTGACTTGACATCCATCTGCCAAACCTTATAATTCATATAAGCGGCAATAGACAAGAGAATCCGGATAGACTTAACCATGGCTACCAGCGAAAAGATCTCCTCATAATCGATACCCTCTTTCTAAGTATACCCCTTCGCAACAAGCCTTGCTTTTAAGGTTTCCTCCTTCCCGTCTGATCCTCTCTTTCTTTTATAGATCCATTTGCATCCAATGGCTTTTACACCATCAAATGGTTCTACTAGCTCCCAGACCTAATTAGAATCTATAGATTCTATCTCAGAATTCATTGCCTTTTGCCAAGATACTGCATCTTTATCTTGGAGTGCCTCGTCGTAGGTCCAGGGATCAGATTCATGTTCACCAAGGGCCCAGTCCGAAGACTCTCCCAAGAACATGAATCTGTCAGGTAGTCTAACAACTCTCCCACTACGATGAGGTATTACCTGTGTATCCTCTGTGACACGCGGTGCAGTCACTTGTGGTATATCCTCCTGTACCGTTGGTATTGAAGTAAGAACTTCCCCTCTCATTTCCTCTAGAACAATCTTACTCATGGGTTTGTGATTCATCACATAGTCTTCTTCTAAAAATCGAACATTCGTTCTAATGATGACCCTCTGATCTTTAGGACTATAAAATAAACCACCTTTCATTTTTTTGGGATAGCCTACGAACAAGTACCTCTGTACGAGATTCCAACTTATCAGCATCTCCCTTCAACACATGTGCTGGACTACACCAAATCCGAATATGTCTCAGACTAGGCTTATGCTCAGTCCACAATTTTGTAGGAGTAGAGGGTGCTGATTTAGAAGATACCAAGTTCAAAATGTACACTGTCGTTTCCAGAGCATACCCCCAGAACGAATCCAATAACTCAGAATAACTCATCAGCAATCTAACCATCTCCATAAGAGTCATATTCCTTCACTCTGCCATACCTTTCTGCTAGGGTGTACCAGGTGCGGACAATTGGGATTGAATCCCAACCTCTGATAAGTAACTCATAAACTCTCCTAAGAGGTACTCACCACCACGATCGGACTGTAGGGTCTTGATACTTATACCTTGATATTTCTCCACATCAACCTTGAATTCTTTGAACCTGTCAAAGCATTCAGACTTGCGGCGCATCAAGTAAATATATTCATACCATGAATAATCGTCTATAAAAGAGACGAAATATTCAAATCCACCTCTAGCCTGGATAGACATAAGACCACACAAATTAGAATGAACCAATTCCAACACATCTTTGGCTCTATAACCTTTGGCCTTAAAAGGTCTCTTGGTCATTTTACCTTCCAAGCAAGATTCGCAGGTTGGGAAGTCCTCCACCACCAATGAACCCCAAAGGTCCATCGGCTATTAACCTTTGAATTCTACTCAGGTTAATATAACCTAACCATAGATGCCAATTAGATGAAAAGTTATTAATTTTTATTTACATCGTGGGAGTTATTGGTTCAAGAGTATATAAATTGTCAACTAATGTACCAGAACAGATAATCTCCCTATTCCTTTTTATAACAACTTTGTCATTAAAAGAAATAAAATATCCTTCCAAAAACAACTTAGAAACTAAAATTAAATTCTTTCTAAAAGTAGGTACATAATGATAATCTCTCAAAACCAAAGTTTTATTCCTATCAAAAGATAAATAAATGTCTCCCACTGCAATAGCCACCACCTCCGTAGCATTGCCAATGTAGACGGTAATCTTACCCTCAGCTAGTCCTTTGGTTTCCTGGAACCCCTGCAAAGAATTACAGACATGATCAGTGGCTCCCGTATCTACACACCAGGTACCGATAGATAATATCGCTAAACAAGTTTCAACAACTAATGAAAAAGATATACCTTTGTTCACCTTTCGGCAGGGGAATTCCACCTTCCAATGTCTAGTCTGCTTGCATGTGAAGCACTTGCCTTTCAGCTTCTTCACTCCAGCCTGAGGTCCGTGATATCCAGATGCCTTCATTGCTAAACCTTGTTTCTTCTTTTTCTTTCCTTTCGGCCTAGAAATAGAAACCTTTTCAGCAACAAAAGCTTTAGCACTCTAACGAAATAGCCCCTCTGTCGCCTTGAGTTCTGTCAAAAGTTTCGCCAACGAATATGGCCTTTTATTCATATTATAGTTCAGGCAAAACTGCTCAAAACTCCTAGGTAGTGATTAGAGAATGATGTCAACCTGGGTTTCCCCATCGATCTCCGCTCCAAGGAGTTCTATCTTATTCAAATGAGCCATCATCTTGAGGGCATGATCCCTCACGGGTGTTTCCTCAATCATGGTGATCATCATCAAGTTCCTCATAGCCTCAGTCCGATTTGGGTGTTCCCTCAATCCTTGAGATTGAACATTATGTCATAGGCAGTAGCAAAGACCTGATGCTGATGTTGCAGTACATTTGACATAGAAGCCAAAATGTAACACTACGTCATCTCATCTGCCTTCACCCACTTCCTATAACGTTCCTTCTCCTCTTCACTAGAATTCTCGCTAGGCCTTTCAGGACAGATCTCAAAGAGTATAAACTTGTACTCCTCAACAGTCAAGATAATGTTCAGGTTCCTTTTGCAATCGATATAATTGAGACCAGTAAGTTTATTCTCTTTTAAAATAACAGTAAGTGGTTGAAAGTCATTTTGAAAAATCATAAGAATCACAATGGTCAAAACATTAGTTTTTAAAATAATATTGATTCCTCAAACAATAAAATTTTAAAAACAAACAACACCTCAAAATACCGTAAATTTTGTATGGCACGATAGTGTGGACGTATACAAATTCAGCATTTGTAAAAGGAGGTTTTACCCATTAATTTTATTATCTTGTCAACCTTACTTTTTGACAAATAAAATTAATAGTTGAATTATCTTCGACCATACAAATAATAGCAGTGACTCTGATGGGGAGAAGACTATTATTTGCAACTAAGTGTACATCATTACATGATACTAAGGCAATTATCTAGGATTATGTCCCTTCCGATGGAGAAGATCAAACACTCCTAAATAGTTTCCTATAATCATATTTGATCTTATGATCCGCGAAACAAACTCATCTGAAGTGGAGGAAGGCACTCAGAGCCAACGCGCAGGTTAGTTCGCATCACTTATCAAATTGGTAATAGAGACCACGAGACTCAAAGATTCCCTCTCCCACTTAGTAATTTAAAAATTGAGGAATTTTCAAATGCAAGCACAATAAGGAATAAATATGAAAAAACTAAATTTTCCAACTATTATGGCTTTTGTTCTCCAATACGCCTCCCATCGTGTCGCCACCTCGTCTCCACCTTCCTTCACCATGCACAAGCCATCTTGAAGAGGATCCGAGCCCAGATAAAAAATTATTTTAATTTACATCCTTCGATCCTATACTCCACAAAGGAGTGTACATGAAATCTAGATCGAAATAAATTAAAATGACCGGCTAAACAATGTCGTATTTAATTACAAAAATTAAATACTAATTAGCTTCGTCAACCCCGAGGATTCAAATAAATTATTACAATCACACACACAATCGCATACAATCACATTAGCCATAATAATTGAATCTTATGCCTGCAACCAAAGAGTTAGCCTACGCACATCCTACTATTATCCAACATAAAATTACATATGAAAATGCGTGAAAGTAACCGAATCCAAAACACACAAAATCGGAAACCTTGGTTCTGATGGGTTTCATTTTCCCGTTCAGTAAGATTGCTCTCCATGTCCCCGGATTAAAATTTTCTATTAATTAAAAACAACACGGATGGAGAGAACCTTTCCGAACGACCGTTTCATCATCATACTAATCGATTTAAGTAATCGCTTGAACAAACTTGTTGTTCAAGCAATCTAACTCTTCTAATCGATTAGCCGCGAAATAGACGATGATTTGATCGCCAGCTTTTGTGTTTGATTTCAGGGCCCATTGCATAAACATGATAAGAATTAAATACAAGAACAAAACAAGAATTATACCTCTTGTTTGTTGGGGCAATCGACCGAAGGATGATCGGGAAGATCATAGTTTTGATGTGTGTGTCAACATGTTTAAGGTTTGGGTGTTATCTTGTTATTTAATATGTGTGATTGATTTTGCAGGACTTGGAGAATCACACATGGAGGACCTATCCGAGGGACAAGAGCCGAGGGAGGAGGACTACAAGGGCGAGCCAAGAAGTGGACTTCAAAGAGCACACGTGAAGGGTGGCATGGAGGCAAGCCAAGGGAATGCTTGTGTGTGCATCCGAGGGACGATAGCCGGTGGAAGAAGACTTCAAGGGGCAAGCTAAGGAAGTGTACCTGAAGGCACACGTGAAGGAGGGTCAAGGAGGGTCTTCAGAGTGAGAAAGAGAGATTGTATAGTCTGGGCAGTCGACTAGTAGAAAGGCAGTCGACTGTCAGCCAATTCTCAAACTCACAGAATGTTTGAGACCCCGGACTAGTCAACTGCCCCAGGGGCAGTCGACTGGTAACCCCAATATATAGTCATTGGCTAGCAATTAAGGCTAGACCAGTCGACTGCCCCAGGGGCAGTCGACTGGTGTCGGGCTGGACAACTCGTGGAGTTGTCATTTACTCTTATTTAAAGAGGACTTTTTGGCACGAGGAAGATACGGTCATTTACTGTACCAAAGTGTTGTTAGTGCAAGAAGCGCTCAGATCATCCTCTCGTGTTTATTTTCATCTTGTAAAGAGGAAGAAGACAACCTTGTAAAGGTTTTCTCCACCTTGAAGGAGAATTTCATAGTGGAGTGTGTGCTCGTGCGTGGATCCTTGGATTAGTCACCTTTCGGGGTGGATACCAAGTAAAATCTGTGAGTTAGCATTGGATCTTACATTTTTATTATATTATTTGTATTGTGCTAACAATCATGTAGAGAAAGTTCAGAAAAGTGCTATTCACCCCCCCCCCTCTAGCAAGCGCCATGATCTAACAAGTGGTATCAGAGCTGGTTCACTTCGGGAGAACTCACCGTCGAACGGAGTAACAAGAAATGGCGTTTCAAGAGGGCTATAGCACCGCAAGGCCACCATTCTTCGACGGAAACGACTTTGCCTATTGGAAAGGTAGGATGGAGTACTACCTAATGAATGATATTGAAAATTGGATGAGTGTTGTAGAGGGCTTCGATGCACCCGTCAATGAAAGAGGAGAGCCACTACCAATGAGAACTTAGACAAAGGAAATCATGAAGAAGGCGCAAGCAAACGCGAAGCCACCACAACGCTTCAATGTAGATTATCAAAGGAACAACTCAACAAGATGGGGCCTTTCAAGAGCGCCAAGGAATTATAGGAGAAGCTAGTCGAGCTCAACGAAGGTTCAAACGAGTCAAGTAGGGCAAAGAATGACCTCTTGGTGGCTCAACTACAATCACTATCAATGAGACCAACGAGACAGTTAGCCAACTACATGGAAGGGTAAAAGAAATTATCAACGAGCTACATGTAATTGGTGAGAAGGTTGAGAACCGTGATCTTGTGAGGTATGTTTTACAATCATTCCCTAGGACTACATTGTGGGCATCAATGGTTGATGCCTACAAAGTATCAAGGGATCTTTCTATGGTAAAGTTAGATGATTTGTTTTATGAGTTTGAGTTACATGAGCAAGCTAACATTTCATCTAAAGAAAAAGGTGTAGCGTTCATTGTAGAAAAGGAAAAGAAAAAGAAGAAGGAAAAGAAGAAGGTCGTTTATTCATCATCATCCGACTCGGAGGAGTCAAGCACTTCAATGGATAGCGACCAAGAAGCTTTCATGGTAAGGAAAATACGTAGAGCCTTTAAAAGTTTTTCTAACAAATCTTATGCAAGGAAAGGTTCAAAGAGAAAGAGCAAAGGAAAGGACATTATTTGCTATAATTGAAGGGACACATGAAGAATGAGTGTCCACAACTAAAGAGAAGAGAAGAGAAAAAGGAGGATAGGAAGAAGGGTGACAAGAAGAAATTGAAGGGAAAAGTGAAGAATGCCACAAGCTTCAAAGCTACTTGGGATGATCCATCATCCTCGGAGGAGGAAGAAGAACATGTGTCCCACTTCGCACTAATGGGAGTGGACAACATGGAGTCATCCGATGATGAGAGGAGTTCTAGTAGTGAAGTTGAAAGTGAAGGTTTATCATCTGACTCCGAGGCTTCGGTAAGTGAGGTATATAGCTTACCCTCCTCTACTCTTATCAAAATCATTACTAGTACAAATGTTGATTTGACTAAGGCTAGGAGGAAAGTTAAGGAATTAAAGAATGAAGTTTGCATGCTTAAATTAGAATCAATAAAACTTAAGGACAATTTGAATGTTCCCTCTCTTGTTTCAAATGATGCATGTTTTGAAAAAGAAAATAGGGAACTAAGGGAAAAGGTAGAGGACCTCACCAAAGCACTTAGGAAATTTCAAGTTGGCTCTAGCAACCTTGATATGATAATAAATAGCCAAAGAGCCGTGTACAACAAAACCTGGATAGGTTATAGGCCAAAAACCATGGAGGTAGCTTTTGTTTCACTTATGGGTAGAAAGGATGCCTCTAGGAGACTAAGTGTTAAGGGAAATGCAAAGAAGGCTTGGGTACAAAAGAAATATTTAAATGATGCTTGTGGAACTAAGATTTGGGTACCAAAAGCTTGTGTTTTCCATGTTGTATAGGTGAAGGTGAAGGGAGCCTCAAATATGTGTTGGTGTAGGAAGCACCATATCGAACCTTGTTTTGATATTGGCAAAGGATTTAAAGTTAAGTTTATTTGTGATCTAATAAAGTTACTTGAGTGTGCAGAAAGAAGTCCTGGCGAAGGACTGCCAGGTACCTAGCTAAGGGCTACTAGGCATTGAAACCCGAAGTCCTAGCGAAGGGCTGCTAGGCATTGAAACCCGAAGTCCTGGCGAAGGGCTGCTAGTGTAACACCCCAAAATTTTCCCATATAGAATGTTATGAAATATCATGAAATTTATGAAATATTATTATGAAAATTCATGAAATATTATCATGAAATATTATGGATTCATGAATATGAAATATTAAAAATATTATGAAATAATATTTATGGGATATTATGAAATATTATGAATCCATGAAATATTATTAATATTATGAAATTTCATGATGGGCTTGGCTTAATGGGCTTTGATATGGATTAGTGCAAATTGTGATAAAAAGAAGAGGTAGAAAGGAGGAAGCAAGGATTGAACCTTGAACCTTCTAGTTGCACTCACCATGTCATAACCAATGAACCAAGCAATATTCTTGTAGAGAGAATAAGAAACATTCTTGTTAAATCGAGGGAAGCGAAGAGACATGCCTCTTCATGAGAAGAGTATAAATAAGAGAGGGGGAAAGGAAGTTACACTTCCTCTTCTTCTTCCCCACTTCCATTTTCGAAAATCAAGAAGACTCTCTTCCTTTTTCATTTTCGAAAAACACCACCCTAGGGTTCTAACCCTAGGGAATTTGAAAGGAAGAGGACCCATTGAAGGTTCTTGCCTCTACTAAGTCTAAGGAGCCCTAGAGAAGATTTGAAAAGGATTTCCACTTGCCCTTCAAGTGTAGGGTACCCTACGGTTTAAAGAGAAGGTGAAATTCTAGCGCAAGGATGTAAGTGTCCTCTCGCCTGCAACATAATTGCTATTGGATGTTTGTTGTCTCATTCATTTGAAAAATCACAAGGGTTTCCCTTGATGAAGGTTTCGGCCACCCCTTGTAAGGGGTCCAAGAGAAGGGTTTTTGATCAAACTTTGATGCATGCTAGTACTCCTAGGGACTTTATACTCATATGTGTTGTTTCCAATTTTTGGAAGGACAAAAATTAGGGTTTGGTACCCTACAAGGTTTCGACCAAGACTTGGTGTCTTGGGGTTGTGAAGTGAATTACTTCTTGTTGCATGAGGAGACCCCTAGGAACTTAGGGTACATATGTATGATGACTTCCCATCATGTTGTGATAACAAAAATTAGGGTTTAGCCACCCTACAACTTTCGGCCAAAGAAGAATAAATTAGGGCTTTTGAGTTGCTTGCTATCCTATTATGTTCCCATGATTAGTATTGTAGATAAAATATTTGTGTAAATGTTTGTGTGAAGATTGGTTGTCAAAAACCTAGCCTACTCTACCCTACAAGGTTTCGGCCAACCCTAGGGGAATTAGGGTTTAAGGTTGTATGATTTTCCTTATGATATATCCATGCTTAATAAGTATAGGTGAGGTGTTTGTAAGAATGCTTGAATGAATGCTTGATTGGAAAACCAAACTCCTTTACCTGTGACTTTCGGCCAACCCTAGTTCTAGGGTTGGGAAGTACTTAATGAAACCATGAAGCATGCTATCACTTATATGATGTGTGTATAATTTATGTGACCTATCTTGTTAGGTATAAAAGCATGCCTTATAGCCCATGGGGCACCTTGATGATATGAACATGATATGTTTGATAATATGCTTGAAAAAGGATACTCTATTGAAATTGGGATCAAGAGCACCCCTAAATGTGTGGTGTGTCCCTAGGGGATCATGAGCACCCTTGAAGAGTGGTGTGTCCCTTGAAGATGTTATTAGGAGTACCTTTAAGCATATGCATGTATATGTAATTACATGTTAAGATACTTTACTTTGAAAGTTGTGTACCCGACTCGGAAGGGGGTCGTTAAACAAATCCAATGTGCATGTTAACTGAAGGTCATGGCATTGGTAGGACGGAAGGGTCCTGCCCTAATTAGATTGGTGGCTCGCTACCCCAACTCATTAGGGAACGCGCTTGATGTGGTACTACAACTGGGCCCTAGATGATATTATATTTTTAAGTACTTACCTTTATGGAACTTTTTGAAAAGCATATTTTCTCATTATGTGATGATCTTGTTCTGTAAAGTACTTAGAGATATTTGATGTGATGCTTGTGATGCTGATGATTCTATCTTGATTACTGTGTACATGATATGATGTATTGATATGGATTATTTTTGCGAGTAGGCCCGGATTCTTACTAAGCATGTTTTGCTTACTAGTTCATGTTGTCGTTCTTATGCTGCAGATAGCGGTAAGAAATACTTGAACTAAAGGAAGAGGCAGAGGGAAAGCTAAAGGATGTGTGTGGTGATGGCTCGCGAAAGAAAGAAGGATTCTTATCTACCATTTTTGTTTAGAATCCAAATTGCTTCCTCTAAAAGTTTACAAGTTGTATTACTATATATTGATTGTGTGATGACTATGACTACTCTACTGTTGGTCAAGTTAGAGTTATGGAACCTATGTTATGTTAGATAACTCATGCTACATTCTTACTTGAGATTCCATGCTATAGTGTTTAATTGGATCACTTGCAGTAAGTTATGTTTAGATTATGCCATGCTCTATCTTGCTCAAACCATGTTTAGACCAGTAAACTACGAAGTTAAATGATTTGCTATTATGTTGTAAATGCATGTCGACAAATGATAGGTTTTTGCTCAAGCATGCTTACTACTATTCCTGCATGGTAATTGTTCTACTTGATATACATGCTTAACATGGTAAATGATATGAATGTATGGACCCGTAACCCCGCCTTTAGGGTAGATATAAGGGCGGGCGTTACAGCTAGGCACCTAGCGAAGGAATGTTAGGCATCGAAACCCTAAGACCTGGTGAAGGACTGCTAGGCACCTAGCGAAGGGCCCTAGGAGTTAAAGACCTTGTGAAGGACTGCTAGGCACCTTGCGAAGGGCTTCTAGGAGTTGAATATTGGGACCGGGTGCATGTTGACAAGGATACGGGTTCGTAAAATTTTAAATTTTTACGTGCAGCGGAAGAATTAGCATAAAATAATTTCTCAAATTATTTTAACCACGTATCTAGCATGCAACCTTATGATGTGTGGACATGATCATAATTAAAACTTTGCGGAAAAGTAAACTAATTTACTTTGTACCTCGCGTAACTCGAAGAAAGGGACGAGATCCAACCGTAGCGTCCCTTGGAAGCTCCGCCTCTATTCGCGTCCACGCCGAGTTCTCTTCGGGATGATTTCGCAAAGCCACGAGTTTTGTGTCGACGAGAACTACTAGATTCTCCAAAGACACAACTAGAATATCAAGAGAGAAGAAAGGAAACTAACCACCAAGTAACGGAATCAAAATTCCAGAAAGGAAGGAAGGAGTCGTGATCCGCTTCTTCTTCTTCTTCGGCACGAACTTGGTGGAGGAAACTCTCGGGCACCCTAGGTGCTTGCGCCGGCCCTAGGGGAGGAGAGAGAGCCGGCCCTAGAGAGAGAAAGGGCGCTGGCCCTAGAGAGAGAGAGTTAGAGAGAGAGAGGGAGAGAGTTAATCTCTTGATCAATCTATTAAGGAAATCAAGCCTAGCCTTGGTTCGTTTATATAGTAGCCTCTCCCTTGCCAAGTCTCCTCTTTAATGGAATTTTTCATAAGAAATTTATCCTATAAATTTTCTTTATGAATTATTCCGTTTAAACCAAGTTTTATTATAACTAATTTTATAATAAAACAAATACATCTCTCCTTTTATTATGGAATAAATTTTACAAGAAATTTATAAATTTTCTTATTATGGAAAAATCAATTCATAATTGATTTTATAAAATTAAAATAAACCATTCCATGGATCATTTTAATTTCCATAAAAAGAATAAATTTATATAAATTTCTTTATATAAATTTCTTTATACAAATTTATTTATCCATAATTTATAAAACAAATCGCGCTAGATTTATTTTATTAATTAAACCAATTAAATTGGTTTCTCCCCAATGATGTGGCCGACCAAACCAAAGGGGGTTGGCACCCTCTTTGGCCGGCCAAACCAAGCCAAACCGATCGCGAATTAAACTCATTTAATTCGCCCAATAAGCCTTCAAAAGACTTAGTCATTTTTAGCTTCCGTTGCGCCTCTGATTAACTCAGATTCGACTTATTTCTCTTGATCGGAAAATCTAATTTTCAACTCGTTTTAAATCTCTCGGATTACTCGTAGTGCGTGTGACTAAATAAGCTTTCGATTTATGTTGGTCGTCTATAATTAACTAATTATAGAATGATCATGAGTGGCACCTAGTAGTACATCATGACCCCCAATTAATCGAAAGATCAAAGGTTGACCTCAGAAGTAATTCTGAACCCCTTCAGCAGCTCTAATGAATCGTGCCCCATTCCCTTCACCATCTTATACCCACTTGGTNTGGGCTTCCAAAATGGAACCCTAGGTCGAACCGACGCCTACTGTTCCCTCGACGGGGAACGCGTCCTCACCTACTCCTCTCGGGAGAGTGTACCTGATGCCAACCGTTCCTCTGGTTGTATTTTTGCCTGGCGGTCCTTTGCCAGGTCTTGGATACCAAGCTGTCCTTCGCCCGGTGCCTAGCAGTCCTTCGCTAGGGCTTCAGTCCCAAGCTGTCCTTCGCCTGGCGCCTAGCAGTCCTTCGCCAGGGCTTTTCATTCTGGCATTCCTTCGCCAGGGCCTAGCATTCCTTCACTAGGGCTTTTCACTCTGACATTCCTTCGTCAGTGCCTAGCAGTCTTTTGCTAGGGCTTTTGCTCTGCACACTCAAGTGACATGTTAGATAACAAATAAGACTTAACATTTGAACCCTGTTGCCATTATCAAAACACAGATTTGACTTTGGTGCTTTCTGCACCAACAATCTCCCCCTTTTTGATTTATGGCAACCCTAGTTCAAAAAGTTAAGTTTAATCAAAAGCATAAAAATTTATTCCCTCCCCCTGGAGAGAATCTCCCCCTAGATTTTTCAAAACTTCGTGGGGTTCTAAGTTTTTATAAAAATTTACTTAGAATGATTTTGCACTTTGAAAACTTATGTTTAGGTACTTTTGAAATCTTTTGATAACTTAAATTTTAAAAGTATATAGAAGGAATTTTTGAAAGCATGAGTTTCGAGTACTTAACAAAAATTTGAAGTCTTTAAGTTTAAAGTACTCAAAAGTTTGAAAACTTTTAAGTTAAGTACTTTAGTAGGATTTGAGAAACTTAAGTACTTAGTAAATTTTGAAATAATTTAAGTACTTAGTAAATTAAGTTTAAAGTACTTATGGACGTTTTGAAAAACTTAAGCTTAAAGTACTTGTAAAAACTTAGTACTTAAGTACTTAGTAGGAAAAAAAAACTTAAGTATTTCTAGAAAGGTTTTGAAGATCTTTGAAAAGTAGTTAACTTTTTGAAAAAACATTTTGAGAGAAAAAAAATTTGAAAAATTTGAACTCTCTCCTTTCCTATCTCTCCCCCTTTGCCATATATCAAAAACAGATAGATATTGCAGAAATTAAATTGCATAAAAGAAATGACTGAAAAAAAATGATTTTGCTGTACTGAACCAAGACTTAGACCAAATCAGTTAATTTTTCCTTGTAGGGACCTGTCTAACCCATTTAGCTACTTACTAACTGTTATAAGCAGTAGTTTTCGCTAGGGTTAGTCAAGTTAAGTGTTTCTGTTCAAGTTAGATTTTCTAAACTTGACACTTAACTTGATTGCTGTAAAAGTTGTATTTAGTGCCCTAATTACTGCAGATGCACTGACTTAAAGCATCTTGAATTAAGGCAAAGACCTAAGCATCTCAACCCTTTCTAGGTTATCAACCAAAAGTGCCCTAAAGTGCTTGTGAGATGCTGACTTCTAAATATATAGGTGCATGCAGTTCTAGGGTTAGGGCCTAAGTTAAGTCCATTTGCGAAAAAACCCTAGTTTTGAAAGAGGGTAGTTTTGAAAGAAAACTAAGTCGAAAGAGGATTTTAAAACAAACTGATTTTGAAATTAAGTAAAACAATTTTTCAAAATTCTATTTTTAGAAATTGATTTTAAAATCAAGTAAAGCAGTAAGAGAATCAACAGTAGAGTTAATCTATTCTACAGAGCACAATTCTAACTGCAAGAAATCAGTACTCATAAGCTAGTTAACATAGAATAGTCAACACAGTCATACAGTCAAACATAAGTCAACCCTACTGAGTAGGGGCAGTCAAATAGGTACTGGTACAATACTAAGCAAATCTAGGATGAGGGACCGGGATGATCAGAGGAACCTGGCTGCCAGGATCGAAATAGGGTCATCATCTAGTGATACTCTGCCTCTCTGGCCTCCCTCTCGGCTCTAAGGGCGCTCATGTAATTGTTGTAGTAGCCCAGATTTGCCTCCATGTTTTCGGCATGATTAGCTTCCACTTCTTCTCGGAGGCTCTGAACACGTGTCTCTAGCTGTGCCACTCGATCGTAGAGTGTCGGAGGAGCGGGTTCGTCTATGTGCGCTCGGGCTGCTGCTGCTAGATCTCCGACGTCAACGTCGACCTCCTCGTCTGAGTCGATCGGAGCTCCGGCCTGCTGTCGTCTCCAACTCAGAACCTCGATGGCCGATACCTCTAGACCCGCTAAGGAGAAGTTCCTAAATCCTATTTCATCAAAGTCAGTCATAGCGGTTATTTCTCCCAAGGTAATGTCACGACCGTGGTGATGAAGGAGGGAAGTAATGATGTGGCAGAATGGTGTGCGCACTCGTCCCTGGGTCGTGACACTGGACGCATGCAGAATAGTATGGAACATATGGAGTCCAATGTCTATGTCAAGGTGATGGACTAGGGCATACAGAAGGAAGGCATGAAAGGGTCGCATGGTCCCGAGATCTCTGGTGGAGAGTGGTAAGATACAACGGACCAGGACTCTATACAAGGCATAGTCCTGTGCCTGAAGTTCAACGGCTTGGAAACGTCTATTTTCGGGGAGATCTTCCCTATAGAAATAGGAGTGGACGGTGTCTAAGGAAATGTGAGAGTAAGGAGGATCAAATGGAGGATTCCTAGGTGGAAAGCAGCAAAATGTGGACTGAGGGGGTCTAGTCCAAGGAATCTGTTCAGTAAAGTAGGGGTGATAGACAGAGGTATCCCTTGAACAGTAGTGTGAAACATGAGATTATCTTGTCGAACTATGTTATTGTAGAATTCTGCACATAAGGATTCATTAATGGTATGAGTGCAGAAGACAAGATTATCTAATTGATAGAAGTTGATAATATTCATGGTTACGGGGCATGATTGGGTAAAGAAGTGCCTATTAAGATAACTTGTTTTAATAGGTTTGTAAATGGTTTGAGCAAATTTATTACATAAGTCTAGGGTAGGGAATCTAGGGTCAGGACTTGGTTCGACACCGGGGTTGGCCGGGTTTGGTCGGCGTCTTCTAAGTTAAGGAAATGAAAAGAAGCATGAAGATATTGCATTAATGAAAAATAAATTTAAATGCAATAAAAATTATACCGGACAGCTCGGGGAGGCATGGTTGAGGACGAGAGCTTGCAAGGTCTCTTGATCTTCTTGAAAGGAGGGAAGGGTGGAAGAAGTTGGTTTTTGGTGTGGGAAGAGAGGTAGTTTCGGGTGCCTTATATAGGCATTTTAATGGGGGCGCCCGGGAGCTCCCGGGCGCCCAGGTCAGTGGTTTCTGCCATTGGCAGAGACCAGGTTTGGTAGGGGGCACCCGGGTCAGCCCGGGCGCCCTCATCAGGCTGCTTTTGCAGCCTTGAGTGCGATGGGTCATCAGGCTGCTTTTGCAGCCTTGAGTGCGATGGGAGCGCCCGCGTGGTTCCGGGCGCCCTGGTCAAAGGCAGAGGCATTCTTTTGCCTAGGGAGAAAGAAAAAGGTTGGGTGGGGGCGCCCGAGGAGTCATGGGCGCCCGGGACTGTAGCAAAGAGACAAGTTTTGTGTCTTGTCATCGTTTGACCATGGTTTAATCAGTTTGACCATGGTTTGACTATGGTTTGACTGCTTTGACCGTGGTTTGACTATGTTGACCAATTTTTGACTATGTTGACCATGACCAATTTTACTACAATATAGGTATTAAAGTAATTATAATTGAGTTTATTCTTCCTGTCTCATCCAATCTAGGGTTTTCAATCACGTTAGCCTTATAGGTTTTGTGAGACAGGTTTTGATAAAAGAATTTTTGAAAATCATGATTTGTTTTGAAAATCTTAATTAATTTTTGAAAACATTTCAATTTATTTTGAAAGGAGATGTTTGAATCTCTATTCATATGAGATCTTAGCAGAGTACTTAGGTGGTCGACAGTCACCTAACCTCTATTCAATCTATCCCGAGCTTCCTGATCCTTTGCTAGCACTATTCGCAGATGTTACCCCTGACTCTATCTATCAGCACTTCTTCGGTCATCCTCGCCCTGCCGGGCTTGATGAGTTGGGTCCAGTTTTTTCTACTTTTGCAGCCCTTCGACTTGCTCCAGCTGACTACGTCCTTTTCAAGATCATTACAAATTGCATCTTACCCATTACTTCAAAGCCGTTGGTCGAGATCTGACCCTACCACTGCCTTATGCTCTACGGCATGCATTGCCGGATGGACTTTGATATCATGGAGAGCATTTTTCAGTCTATCCTATCCTACCGTGAGCCTAGCCGTCGCACGGTTTATATGCCTTTTGGTCATAACATCACTGATTGGCTTATGTCAGTTGGTGTTGATGTCACCAAGGGCAGGACCGTGCCCATGGTTAAGCAAGATTGTCGTTTGGGTCGGCGGGCTTTTGCAAAGTCTGGTATTATCATTCGTGAGCGCGATGGGGTCTTGGTGTGGAAGGATGGACACGGACTTGGTGACCTTCCTGGAGGGGCCCTGTATTTTCAGGCACCACACGAGGCTCCTCCTGCTGACACCAAGTATAACGACGAGCCAGAGCCTGATCTGCGCTGGCAGATCTCAGAGCTGGATCAGACACTACAGGAGGTTATTCAGTTGGGGGCGACAGATCGCGAGGAGTTTCGGTCGGGCTTTCGCTCCCTCGATTGCCGCCTAACCAGGATCGAGACCGAGGTCTCAGGGACCCGTACACTCCAGCAGACATGGTATGATGAGTGGCGCAGCCACACATTTCCAGGAGGTGCACCTCCTTCGAGTACTGCACCAGGGTCCTTTGCTCCTACTGATACCACGATGGATAATCTCGTGGACGATGACGACCCTCCCGCTGATGTCTGAGCCTGGATGTTTCCTACTTTTCTCTGTGGTCTGTATGGATAATTTGTGTGACTTGTGGGCTGTATGCCCTGTGACTTGACTATTGTGGCCTTGTGCCACACGTATCTTCTTTTGATGCATGTGTCCTGTATCTTGCTACTTTTCTGATGTTTATGCTTTGACTTGTCTGACTTTATCTCACATGCTTATCTGATATTAGTATATCTATTGTTGATGCCATGATTGTTTATGTGAGTTTTATCTGCATGTTTGCTACATTGCCATGTTCATGCTTATAATGCCATGTCGTGTTGATACATATGACTGTCATGACATGCTTTGTGAGTTGTTACTTCATGTTCGTATGATGCATGTGATTGCTATATCTTGCTCTATATTTTTCACATGTGTTCATATGGTTATTCTACAACCTATCACATCTTTGTTGATATGAGATACCCCTAGGGTTGAGGGGGAGTTTGGTTTAGACTTAACAGCCCTTCTAGACCCCTTTTCGGTGTTCGACAAAGGGGGAGAGAGTGTGGATTGGTTAAGTTTAGAATGATCATGTTGCAGGGGGAGGATCTGGATTCCCCTATGATTCTAAATTTGGAAAACTTGATTAAGAATCCCTAAACATAAAATCGGGTTGTCAAACAACAAAAAGGGGGAGATTGTTGATGTAGTATGGCCCTGATTGGTGTTTTGGTGTTGACAACGATTTTAGTTTAGGTTGATGATTATGATGATTATGATTAAGTCCTGATCGAGGATTAGACATGATATAGAGGATCCTAACCTGGAGGGTTAGGTGTGAAAAATCTTAGCTTGGAGGGCTAGGTGTTGGAAAAGTCCTAATTCGGAAGGGTTGGGTGAAAAGTCCTAGCTTGGAGGGCTAGGTGAAAAGTCCTAACTTGGAGGGTTAGGTGCAAATTCCCATCCTGGAGAATTAAGTGAAAAGTCCTGGCTTGGAGGGTCAGGTGCCTAGTTTGGAGGGCTAGGTTGGATGAAGTTCTAACTCGGAAGGGTTGGGTGAAAAGTCCTAGCTTGGAGGGCTAGGTGAAAAGTCCTGGCTTGGAGGGCTAGGTGAAAAGTCCTAACTTGGAGGGTTAGGTGCAAATTCCCATCTTGGAGAGTTAGGTGGAAAAATCCTTAGCTTGGAGGGCTAAGGTGAATGGAAACTTAGCTTGGAGGGCTGAGTTTGAGTCCCTGGATCGGTCTCGTGATCGATCAGGGATTCTGGCATGCTGCTCCTTCGTGGATCGGTCTGGTGACCGATCCAACGATGACTGATCGGTCTGGTGACCGATCAGGGAGCACACAGTGAGGTTGGGAACCTACTGTGCTGCTCCTGATCGATCTAGTGACCGATCAGGGAGTATGCGTTTCACCCATTGACTGGCTCCTGATCGGTCTGGTGACCGATCAGGGAACGAACAGTGAGGTTGAGTTCCCTTGCTAAACTGCTCCTGATCGGTCTGATGACCGATCAGGATCACTGTGCAGATCGTTCTGGTGAACGATCCAGCTTCGCGGGCTTCTCACTAAGATCGATCAGGACGGTTCCTGATCGGTCTGGTGATGACCTGATCGGACTATTGACCGATCAGGTGACACCCTGATCGGTCAGTTGACCAATCAGAAGGCTTAGCCTGCGAAACTCAGAAATCGCCCGATATAAGGGTGGATCAGTCCGGTGATCGATCCACGACCTGGGATCGGTCTGGTGATCGGTTTAGGAGAATCTCAAAGAAATCGCAATTTCTGATTGAGCGTTGGGGATCGATCAGGACGGAACCTGATCGGTCTGGAACCAGCCTGATCGGTCTGGTGACCGATCAGGAGGCTCTCTGATCGGTCCCGTGACCGATCACTTTAATTCAAATTGCACTGTCAGACGCTCTGATCGCGTCTGAACATCTGATATTTGCTGCCACTTACCTCTGATATTTGATTCACTGTGTGATATACTGCTCTAACAGTCTGATTAAGCTGTAGGTGACAGGGGAGGATTCAAACACTCAAGGAGAAGTCAAAGGGGACTTTCCTTAGAGCAGGTTTGTCCATTTCTCAACTCAGGTTGCAACGGCTGGAGCTGCAAGACTGAAGCCGCTGACTGAAGCTTGGCTGAGGGAGCTCAGGAAGTTCAGTAAGGGTTCAGTGTAGCTGGCGTTGGCAGTGAGGCAGCTGGAGGCAGCTGGAGATGAGGTCACCTGATGCTTAGCGGAGAAACAAAAGGAACGGGAGACAGCTTCGGTGGAGAGCGTTCGAAAGTTTACAGCTTGTGCTTTTGAGTTCCTGTGCCTTGAGTTCTCCACATCAAGGCTTGCTATGTTCTTGATGTTTCCATCATTCTGAGCAAGCGATCGAGAAGCAATCATCCTTTACTTGAGCCTGGAAGGAGGGAACAAGGAGCTTGGAGTCCGACAGTGGGAAGACACGAAGAAGGGTTCTTGCGTGAGATCGCCACTGGGTGGAGCTCAGGGAAGCTTGCTGTGTTATTGTCCTTGCTAAGTGCTTGAGTAAGATCCTTCTTGCTGTTTCATTGAGCTTAAACATTTATCTGTGATTGAAACGCTGTGGAGAGGTTTCTCCATCGAGAAGGAGGTTGCTTTATATCCGGTGATCACCGGGGCTTGATCTGCCGACGATCAAGGGATCACCCACCTTAAGGGCACGCCAAGGAGTAGGGGCAAGTTATCCCCGAACCTTGTAAACCCTCTTGTTAGCGATCTTGATAGCTGTCGTTGTTAGCTTTCATCTCTGTTTTTAGTTTATTGCACTGCTTTGTTTTTCCTTTGATTCTTCCGCTGTGCTACTGATAACTTAAGTGCAGAAAACTTGCTAAGTTCTCAAGGAAAAAGTGTTGGCTATATTCACCCCCCCCCTCTAGCCATCTCGTCTCCAACACTAAGTCCTGGTTCATGGAATTGAGCAATAAGTCCTGGCCGAGGGCTGGGCACCTACAACCTGATCGAGGGTTGGGCACAAAGTCCTAGTTCGTGGAATTGGGTAATAAGTCCTGGCCGAGGGCTGGACACCGAAGTCCTGGTTCGTGAAATTGGGCAATAAACCCTGGTCGTGGACTGGGCACCGAAGTCCTGATCCGGAAGATCGGGCAAAAGTCCAATCGGAGGAGCCGGTTGGCAAACTTCTCCTGAGAGGAGAAGGCAAGGGTGCGTTCCCCGGGAAGAGAACACTAGGCGTCGATTCGGCCTAGGGTTTCGTGAGAAATCCAAAATCAGAACCAATCATTAAGGCTATGATTATATATTTATTTGTCTTGTATTTGTGTATCTTGCAGGTACCTAGAGTTGGAGGCAATGCAGGCAAGCAACCACAAAATGACCTGGAAACTGCATTCAGGGCGCCTGAATGGTTTCAGGCACCCCCATGCATCCAGGTGCCCTAGAAGGTCTAGGGCGCCCTGGACTGGCCTCTTATCAGCATCACGAAGTTCGCGATTTCGGATGGAATTTTGACCGTCTAGAGGCGCCAAAGGCTCTAGGGCACCCAAGAAGATGTTATATAAAGGGGTTCGACCCCTCAACTCAGAACAACATCTACTATAGAATTCTAAGCATTCTGAGCGAAGAAAAAGCACTAGAGATGAAGCTCTGCGACAAAGGAGGCTCTAGGAGGAAGTGCGCTGCACTTCGGAGTTCCAGATTGGCCGGATCGTCGACTTTTGTGTGGTTTGATTTTATTTTACAAGTTCGCATTTTTAGTTATATCTTTTTGCTTGTAAAACATGAACTGTAAGACGGGTTTCTCCGCCTCCAGAAAGTCCGGAAAGGAGACCATTGTGGACGGGCGCTACCTATAATTAGGTCTTGGACGTACTGACCCTGGGGGGTTGGGAACCAAGTAAAAACCCGCTTGTCTTCTGTATTGCTTATTTTTGTTCTTTATATTTTCCGCTGTGCACTAACTCTTTGTCTAGAACGAACAAATGACGAGTTTTCTGAAAGTTTTTACAAGTCGATATTCACCCCCCCTCTATCGACGACACTGGTCCAACAAAAAGGGTTTACTTGGTTGCAACTAGGTTGGTTGCTAATCCAAGACAATTGAAACCTCCACTATCATAATCTCCTTCATTTGCAGGCGGAGTAGCCTGTTACAGACTTTGAACAACATAAGAAATAACTAGGAAAATGTAGTTCAAGAGTTGATTTAGAAACCCAGCTTCTAGGGGTTATTTATAGCCCAAAAACTCAAGTTACCGTTGTGCTGATGTGGATATGAGGTGCCTCAGTTGTGATCCGAGGCACCTCATATGGATAAAGTTCTATCCACAAAGGTAATGGTAAATAATTGATAAAACTTGGTTTAAGGAGCTTCAGTTTCCACCTGAGGCACCTCTGTTTTGATCTAAGGCGCCTTAGGTTCAACTTGAGGCACCTCAACTTTGCACAAATGCAAGGTTCCTGCTTTGGAGCTGAGGCGCCTCACTCAACAACTAAGGTTCCTCCAACAAGTCAAAGTTAGCATCCGTGTTGACTTTGACATTTTTGTCCTTTCGCTTGGGTGATTTTCAGCCAACTAGAGTTAGGCTCATCCAAACCCGACTCTGGCCTTTCGACACAAATGATCTTCCTCCCGGATTCTCGTCCCTCAGACGTTGCGCGCGTCCTTCTCGCTCCACCTGTGTACTCTTCCGCAGTTTTCATATCCCTCGGATGCACCGAGCCCGTCTGCTCCCTTCTCCGTGCCATCCTTCTCGTCTATTGCGTCTTTCATTCGACTTCCTACGCTCCTAAGCTCCTACACACTTAGACACAGGGATCAAAACTGACCAAGACCTAACTTGACTTGGATATGTTGGGACCGGGTGCATGTTAACATGGATGCAGGTTCGTAATTTTAAAATTAATTACGTGCAGCGGAAGGATTAACATAAATAATTTCTCTAAATCATTTAACCACACATCTAAGCATGCAATTTTATCTTGTGTAGACATGATCATATATTTAAATTTTTTGCAGAAATGTAAACTAATTTACATATTACCTCGCGTAACTCGAAGGAAGGGACGAGATCCAACTGTAAGCGTCCCTTGGAAGCTCCGCCTCTATTCGCGTCCACGCCGAGTATCTTCGGGATGACTTCGCAAAGTCACGAGTTTCGTGTTCTCGAGAACTACTAGATTCTCTGAGAACGCGACGAGAAAAACCAAGAGAGAAGTCGGAAGACTAACCACAAAAGGATGGTCGGCTGGTGCTCCTTCTTGGGGCTGGTTGGTGCACGACAAGAAGGGGAGAAGAGAAGGAGAGAAAGAGAGGGAGAGAGCCTATATCTTCATCTCTATGATTCACCACCCAAGCCTTGCCTTGGGTCCTTTATATAGTGGCCTCTCAACCATCAAGCCTCTCAAATATGGAATAACTTATTCCATCATGCCAAGTTTGATTTTATATCATGGTTAAAATCATATTTTAATTCATGATAAAAATCAATCAAGTCTCTTCTCTCTTATGGAATAAATTTCCTTATCATGTTAAATCAATCCATGATTGATTAAAATAAACAATCTATGGTTCATTTTAATTTCCATGAAAAATAAACCAAACCTTGGTTTATTATATAAAAATTTATATCATCCATAATTTTATAAAACAAACCACACTTGGTTTATTTTATAAATTGAACCAAAAACTTGGTTCTCTCTCTTTGTTGTGGCCGGCCAAGCAAAGATGATGGAGGCCCTCTTTGGCCGGCCCATCCAAGCCAAGCCCCAATGAATTAAACTTATTTAATTCATCCATTAAGTCTTCAAAAGACTTAGCCATTTTAGCGCTTCCGATGCGTCTCTGAAAAATTCAGATTCGACTTATCGTTTGGCTCAACCAAACTTAATCTCTCTTGATTGGAAAATCCAATTTTCAACTCGTTTTAAATCCCTCGGATTACTCGTAGTACGTGTGACTAAATAAGCTTTCGATTTATGTTGGTCGTCTATAATTAATCAATTAATTATAGAACGATCATGAGTGGCACCTAGTAGTACATCATGATCCCCAATTAATCGAAAAATCAACGGTTGACCTCAGAAACAATTCTGAAACCCTTCAGCAGCTATAATGAATCGTGCCCCATTCCCTTCACCATCATATACCCACTTGGTTTAGGACATGGTCTATGTGTGTCAGTTCCCACTAGGCTGACTACGTCACACCTAGCCCAACTAACGTTTTCTCGTCCTACGGATTCTAATTACTCTCATGTATTTAAGAGATTCATACTCTGAACATGTCATGCTCTGGCCAGAGGCTTCGAGTAACAATCCGACGATAGGCCTCGGGTATACATCTCCTCGCAAGGAGTGGTGAATCATTTGTAGGCTGTTTACACATCTTCGAGCACTTCGGCTTATACCCAATCATCCTGGGTCCACACCTCCTTGGAGATGCTTGCTTAAGATGTCAAAGTATAAGTCTCCATGACAAAGATGACTTGAACACCGCAAGTCAAAGAAACATCGCACTTAAGCTGCAGTAAGAACTTCACTAACATATCTATATGTAGACTACCATATGAAGTTTTACAGCCAGTCACTCCAATGAACTAGTTCCCTTAACTAGCATTCATGTTTATCTCCGGACATCTTAATGTCACCAGCCAGTGAGAATCAGCTGATTAGAGAATAACTCATGCTAGTCTCAACAGAATTGATAGTGTCCGTATTTATCAATTCATCGACTAGGGACAATTTCAATACTTCACAATTGCACATGTAGAGATAATCACTAGTTGTGAATTCATCACAAATTCTCTCATGCTGTGAATTGTATTGCGGACATTCAGTAAATGAGTTTAAGATCTCAATCAAATACACAAACATGTATACTCAAATAGTGAATATTCATTTATTAAAATAAATGATTATAATCATAAGGCGATTGCCTTAGGACACTTCTCTCATATCACTAACAAACTCTCACTTGGCCTAATGTCAATCGCTACGGTATCCAATACCACAGGCTCTTGTTGGAACCCGAATGGCTAGAGAGAGGGGGGTGAATATAGCCAATCACTTGGACTTAGACATTAATCGAATTTCTGCACTCAGAGTTGTTAGTAGCACAGCGGAAGTTGCAAGAACAGAGTATGTAGAAAAATAGAAAACACAAACAAAACAACACAACTAGCAAGATCGCTAACAAGGAGGGTTTACAAGGTTCGGGAATAACTTGCCCCTACTCCTTGGCGTGCCCTTAAGGTGGGCGATCCCTTGATCGTCGGTAGATCAAGCCCCGGTTAACACCGGATAGAAGACAACCTTCTTCTCGGTGAAGAAACCTCTCCACAGCGTTTCAATCATAGATGTATGTTTAAGCACAATGAAACAACAAGAAAGATCTTACTCAGCACTAGCAAAGACAAGAACACAGCAAGCTACCTCAGAGCTCCACCCAGAGACGATCTCACGCAAGAGCCTTCTCCTCGTGTCTTCTCACTGTTGGACTCGGAGCCTCTTGTTCCCTCCTTCAAGCGCTCAAGTAATGAATGGTTGCTTCATAGATTGTAGTTGCTTGCACAAGATTATGGAACTTTAGAACATGCAAGCAAGATGTGGAGAACACAAAGGCGCAGCAAGAACTTAGTTCGCGAACTCTAGTACTCTCGAACTCTGCTTCAACGAAGCCTTCTTCCGCCCTTTTGTTTCTCCACTCAGCACCAAGTGACAGAATCTCCTGCAGCTTCCAGCTGCTTCCCTGCCAACGCCAGCTACCACTGAGCCCTCCCAGGACTTCCTGAGCTCCCCTCAGCCAAGCTCCAGTCGGCAGCTCCAGCCGTTGCAACCTGAGATGGAAAACGGACAAACCTGCTCTAAGAAAAGCCTCCATTGACTTCTCCTTGAGTGTTTGAATCCTCCCCTGTCACCTGCAGCTTAATCAGAGTGTTAGAGTAGCATATCACACAGTAAATCAAGTATCAGATGTAAGCAGCAGAGAATCGGATACGGTCAGGCGCGATCAGAGTGTTTGACAGTGCAATTTGAATTAAGGTGATCGGTCACCGGACCGATCGGAGAGCCTCCTGATCGGTCACCGGACCGATCGGAGAGCCTCCTGATCGGTCACCAGACCGATCAGGCTGAGTCCAGACTGATCAGGCTCCGTCCTGATCGGTCCCCAACGCTCGATTAGAAATCGTGATTTCTTTGGGCTCTCCTAGATCGATCACCAGACCGATCCCAGGTTGTGGATCGATCACCCGACTGATCCACCCCTTATTGGGTAATTTCTGAGCTTCGTAGTCCAGACCTCCTGATCGATCACCGGACAGATCAGGAAACCTCCTGATCGGTCACCAGACCGATCAGGCTGGGTTCAGACCGATCAGGCTCCGTCCTGATCGATCATAGAGAGGAACCTGCGATGCTGGATCGTTCTCCAGAACGATCTGCACAGTGATCCTGATCGGTCACCAGACCGATCAGGAGCAGTTCAGCAAGGGAACTCAACCTCACTGATTGCTCCCTGATCGGTCACCAGACCGATCAGGAGCAAAACAATGGGTGAAACGTGTACTCCCTGATTGGTCACAAGACCGATCAGTCGTCGCTGGATCGGTCACCAGACCGATCCTCAAAGGAGCACCGTGCCAACTCCCTGATCGATCACCAGACCGATCCAGGGGCTCCAACCTAGCCCTCCAAGCTAGATTTTCATCTACCTTAGCCCTCCAAGCTAAGGATTTTTCACCTAACCCTCCAAGTTGGGAATTTGCACCTAACCCTCCAAGTTAGGACTTTTCACCTAGCCCTCCAACCTAGGACTTTTCACCCAACTCTTTCGGATTAGGACTTTTCCAAACCTAGCCCTCCAAGCTAGGACCTAACCCTCCAAGCCAGGACTTTTTCACCTAACTCTCCAAGATGGGAATTTGCACCTAACCCTCCAAGTTAGGACTTTTCACCTAGCCCTCCAAGCTAGGACTTTTCACCCACCTCTTCCGAATTAGGACTTTTCACACACCTAGCCCTCCAAGTTAGGATTTTCAACACCTAACCCTCCAGGTTAGGATTTTCCAACACCTAGCCCTCTAAGCTAGGATTTTCCATACCATGCATGTTCCCCGACCAGGACTTAATCATAATCATTATAATCAACCTAAACTAAAATCGATGTCAACACCAAAACAACAATCAGGGTCAGACTGCATCAACAATCTCTCCCTTTTTGTTGTTTGACAATTGATAACCGCTTTTGTCGTGTCACGGTTTCAAATACAATTTAAGTACCGAATTCCTCTAAACTAATGTAGCATAGAGTAACTCGAGTCATCTCCCAACGAATGTAGTTAATGCATGATAATTCTCATGGTTGAATCTTATTGCTTTTGGGTTTTGGATATGAAATTGGGTTTTGAATTTGAGAGCTATGACTACGAAATGAATAACAGAGCAAATATGAAATCTAATTCTAATTAAGAAAAGACAAGACAAGTAATGGAACCTAAATTAACTAGACTACGATTGCAATAAAGAAAGCACAACTTGAAATAAGCATTAAGAAACTAAACACATAGCAAACTACAACATTGAAGAAATCTAATCTAATCCTAACTTAATTGCATTCAAATAAAATCATGTAATCTAAAGCAATAGGAAAAACAACACAAAACAAGAGTGAAGCAATTAAGAGACATCGCAATTGAAAGTAAATGTCTAAGAGGCAATTGAACAAACACATGATGAGCATGTTCTAAATGGCTTCAAATGTGTGCAATCTAAATTGGAAAAGATCCATCAATTACAAATATTAAACATCCGACACCTAACATTCATCAAATATGATCAATCTTCAATTAACAACGCAATTAAACCACCAAATCCGATAATTGAGCTACTGCCTGATGAAGGATCAAACACGGCTGCAAAGCAATGGCTGCCGGCTGTGACACAAGCTGTGGAAATGCTGTGAAGTAGAAGTATTGCTGGAATTGAATAAGCTGCCGGATCTAATCTGATGAAACTTGAATTGCAATTGTGAAGAAGAACTGTGAAGAAAATGCTGTAAACAAAAATGCTGTAAAGGAACGGATCGGCGGTGGAGGAAGATGGATGTAGATGGCCGACTACGTTCGGCTAGAGCTCGGAACCCCCAAAGCCCTAGCGTGAGGTCGTCGGCTGTGGTGATGGAGAGGAAATCATCAGCTATGGTGGAAGGCGGATGAAGTCGCCTAGAGCTTGGAACCCCCAAAGCCCTAGCTTCGTCCGGTGGCGTGCGGTGAAGGAAGATGGATGGCGTCTCTCCGAACCCCGAAAGAGAACCTTTTCTCTCTTCTCTCCGAACCCCGAAAGAGAAGAGGTGGACGTGGATCGTTGAGACGAGAACCCCTCGTCTCGGTTGATCGGAGCTCCGGCCGGCTAGGGTTGGAACCCCTAACCCTAGCTTGCGGCGGCGATGAAGCGGTGGAGACGAAGAATCGCCGCGAGCCTTGCGTGTGGAGTCGATGAAGAACCTAGGTCGCGTGTTTCCCCTTTTCTTCCTCGCGAACCGGTCGAGTCGGATGTGTGTGAGCCAGAGGAAAGCGATCGGGCGCTCTTCCTCACTTGAGTTCGATCCAGGTTCAGCAATTGGCTCAGTCCAGCTTGGGTTCAGCAGCTGTGTTTGGGTTCAGCTCAGCAAATGGTTCAGCCAACCAGCTTCCGTGATTTGATTCAGCCCTGAGTTCGGCTCAGCTTGAGTTTAGCTCTGATCCAGCTCTTGGGTTCAGTCAATTAGTTGAATTCCAGCCAGCAGTCGGGTTCAGTCAAAGTTCAGTCCGACTTGGTTCAGCCCAGACTTGGTTCAGCCACAGACCAGCCCTGGGTGCAATCAAGCAATGGGTTCAGTCCAACAGTTGGGTCAGTCAACCAAGTCAGCTTAGAAGGAGATTGACAACGAATGGCTAAGATCGATTTGGCTTCATCCAACGGTTAGATCTTTCTTGATCTGAACCAAACTCCACAGATCTCAATCAATGGTCCTGATCTATCTATCCCCAGCTCGGAATCACCAGATTAGTGGCAGATGGTCCAGATCTTCCTTTATCTTGAATGGATGGTCTAGAACATCTTGAGCACGATCCAACGGTCAGATCACTTCTGATTTGGCTAAAATTTTCAGATCTTGATCTCTGGTCATGATTGATTCTATCTTGGGTTCGGATTGACCATAAGTTGACCGATGGCTCAGATCTAGCCGTTCTTTGGAATGGACGACTCCTATTAATCCGATGCTTGATCCTTTTGATCTGGATTCAATCCTGACTCAAGTCTGACCCAATTTGATCTAGGTCCATGATCAATTGAAACCTACAAAATGATATTCAAATTTAGTGCCAAAAATATCCCAAATATACAAAGATTAGAATTAAAAGCCAAAATGAAGGGAATACATGAAACCTAATAAAATTGCAAACTTAAGCATATAAAATGTGGATTAAACATGGATTTTAGAGCTGGAAATAATCAGCAAAATGATGGTTATCAAACTCCCCCACACTTATTCTTGCACGTCTCGGGCAAGTAAATAAAACTAAAAGAAAATAACATATCTCCCAAACACTACATCCCCTATCAATACCTTAAGAAATAATAAAAGAAAGTTACTTAGGATCATCAAGTTTCAAGCATCCATGTATTTATGGTTCCAAATCTCACATAAGTCAAAAGCATGGTAATCTCATCAACTTGTATAAACTAAGCATGACAAAGACCTCACAAGATGGATATATGCACTGATGCTCACAAAAATAACATATATGAAAGTGGAGTTCTCTCAATGCATTCATGACATTGCACTACCATATGCTTGCTTATCTTCTACTTCTCCACTACCATAACATAAGTACACAAATCAAGAGGGCTTTTCAATGAATAATAATGAAGCCAAGTGCTAATAAGAGAACAAGAAAATAGATAACAAAGAAGATCACAAAGAGCATGAAAGAAGATCAAAGAGAAGGTGAGAGCATTGGGGTAATTAACATGATGTATACAATCAAACAATAGTCCAAAGTAAATAACTCAATCAAACCTCCAACACTCAAAATTCTCCTTTCACATTCTCAATGCACTACACATCAACAATTTATAACATCTCTCAAAGTGCATGTAGGGATTACAACATAACTCTTGAATTTCTCTAAACAATAATATCAAAAGAGTACACATCAAGAAAATATTCCTTTTTGTTCATCACTAATACAACTCGAATGCTTGAGGAATTTTTTTTTTCACATAAAGAGATTTTTTTCTTTTTTTTTCTTTTTTTTTCACTTTTTTCATCTTTATTATTATTTTTTTCTATCTCTCTTTTTTTTCACATAGAGAGATTTTCTTTTTCTTTTTCTAAAAGAGATTTTTTTTTTCACAAGCATTCGTCCATATACACTTGTCTCCTCCCCACACTTAAAATTTGACCGTCTCGAGCAAGATAGTAAAGCATGATAACATCTAAAACTCACAATAATAGAGACTGATAATAGAGAAATAAAAATGTAACTCATCATGCAATCACCTTATGCTCTCATCGCATGCTCCAAAGAAGAATAAAATAATAAAGATATGGCAGTGAAAATGTAATGACAATGAAAAGATCTGATAAAGTAGAGACAATGAAATATGAAAGCAATAGGTGAAATGCCCAGTAGTGACAATAACAAAGGAGAGGAAAACTAAAAGTTCAACAAGAAAGATTGCCTCCATCATATTCATGTAAGCTTATGCTATTGTAATTTCAAAAAGAATCAAAGCAAGTTCTAGAGTGTCAAATATCACAAATGCTATCACACATAAGAGGATTAAGGATAGGCATGGCAATATCCTCACTAGGTGAACAATAAAACTGTCATGCTTAATCTAACAAGATAGAGTCTATCACCATAACAAATGACTAAATGCAATTAATATCCCCAAGCATACCAAGGAAACCAAAACTCAATAATCAGACTTAACAATCTTTTATGATTCTCAAAGCATAATAAAGAAACATGTAAGAAGATACAATTAGAAGTCAAACAAGGTTTATTCAAGACCAAACAAAATGCAGAAGGAGGAAGCAAAACATGAATGCAAAGTATAAAAGCAAACAAACACGCGAGTATAAACATAAAGAAAAACAAGAAAAAGAAAGCAAAGGAACAAACTCCCCTTCAAGTAGGGTAGAGAGCACGTAGCATCCATTTTGGGAGAACTATCCTCAAGTAGTCAATCTCGTAGTGCACGGGTTTCTCCCTTATTAATTTTGCACAAGCATCTTCCGGTGGTCGGAGACGATTAAGGTTCAGGACCCACTTAAGAGGTGAGGTGCTACTAGTCGAAATAAGAACAACTCCTCCCTCTTGATGCTTTTTAGAAGTCCTTCCAGGAGGTTGGAGTCTGTTCAGATGAAGCACCCACTCCAAAATTTGACAAGCCCAAATATACTAGATTAAATTATCATGAAAGTGTGGGCTCATCAGATTTAGATGTGAATGAATGAAATGTTGGAAACCCTTTTACAATCAAAAGTATGAAAATGTAATATAGGGGCCACAGGTCGTATTTTTCTCAGGGACTAGTTGAGGGTTTGATTCGCGCTTGTATTTAGGTGTCGTTTGTGTTTTCGGGTTTCAAATAAATGTTGGGTTTTTGGGTTGCAATTCGGAATTGAAAACACAATGCAAAGGATCAACCAAACGGATAGCTTACTATGAATTTTAACAAGTGATAGCCAATTATAACTCAACCAAAAGGATCACTTACCCATCTAAACCCTTAAGCAGTTTTTGGAAGTTGAATTTGATTCAATATGCAGAGCAAGTGCCAACCAATGAAACAACAAAAATCAAACTCAAGACAGTCCAAATGAAATTCAGCTTGATACAAGGTGGAAAAGTGGATGCAATCTTGATACAAAGAAATAAACTCTTGTGCCAAAACTGACAAGAAATACCAACATTAATACTAACAACTCTAAAATGAAAGCAATCGATTAGGCATTGAAGACCTTGCTATCAGTGAAAACCCTTGAAGAATTGAATGGACAAAATTTTTGACCAAGGATGCACAACTTCAGAAATGGAGCTTGACAGCAGGAATTCAGACATGGAACTCAGAAATTTAACTATAGATGGAATGCATAAATCAAGCAGAACAAACTCAAATTCAAACAACCATCTAATGTTTCAGGAATGATGCCGAGAACTAATATTCATTGACACATAACTCAGCAGCTTGTCAACTCCCAAGTGCAGAAATAACTACTGTGCAGAAATGAAGAATTGGTGTGCAGCAATTTAGAAACTAATTGGATGCTAAAAACCCAGCAAAACAGCTAATTAGATTGCACCCAGCTAATGTCCACATAAGGTTCCTAGAGCTATAATTCACTCGATGCAATTCGGAGACTGAAAGCTGAAATGCAGATAAAGTCGAAACTGCCGCAATGGAGCTGAGACTCAAGTTGATAAAAACTGACACAAGCTGAACAACATCTTCAGAAATAAACCAATCACTTGTGAGGTCAAGTTCTCAGGTCTAATGCTCCAATTCGATTCAGACAAAACATGAACTCACTGATTTGAGATTTCAGAAACCAATTCATGCAAAATCTGATATGCAGGAATGACATCAGTTGATACGGAACTAAGAAGACCAAGTGCAGAAATCATATTCGATAGCTATGGAATTGAAACAAAACTGCAAGATCAATTCAAGGGATTAAAACTAAGCTAACTAACACAAAATTCAGAAATGGCAGACCAGGAAATCAACTGAACGCAACAAACAAACTGATACACAAAAAATCAGAAATGGCACGCAACAATGGGGCTGATACTCAAGCATAAAATTGCAAAGCAAGTAAAATTAAGTGGAGAATTAACTAAACAAGCTAGCTAACTAATAGAAGAACAGATTAAAATCACTAATTAAACAGAATTAAATCCGTAATGTTAACTTCAGCAGCTGAAACTAAAGTGCAGAAACAGAACATGGCAGATATTAAGATTACAGCTACTAAACATGAAATTAAACGAGTTAAACTACTCCTCAATCTTCCCAAAGGTCAAATTCTTCTTGGTCGTCAAGCAAGAGCCGGCTTCGAACCCCTAGGCTCAGCAAATCAGTGGAAATTAGATTGGATTAGTGAACTCTGCTCAAACTGCGCAAGCTGGGAATTTCCAATCCAAACACTTCGATCTCAGTCTGTTTAGCTTCGATGATGATCTGGAGAAGACCTGAGCTCACCTGAGAACCCCTACAAATGGCTCAGGTCGTCGGAAATGGGTTGTGCTGAGATTCCAACGCTCGGACCACAAAGCCACCGAAATCCTCAAATAACTCTGTCCGGCGCGACTTCGAGCTTAATTCTCCAACCAAACTGACCTCCAAAGATCCAGAAGATGATCTTGATGAAGAATCGAGGGGTCGCGCCCCTTGAATTGAAGAAAAACTGAAGAAACGATGAAAAATGAAGAAGAAAGCTACTGTGCGGCGGAGACGCGACAGGGAAGAATGCGCAGGAAATTTCCTTAAGTAATAACCCATGGACGGCTGTGATTGATTTGAGAAGATCCAACGGTTGATCTTGCTCTGATTGGAGCCAAACTTTGATGATGATGATCTGGGGTCAGGATCTGCCTCGTGGTAGCTCAGATCCTCCAAATTTGCAACGGATGGTCTAGATCAAGCTAATCTTTGAGTGGATGATCGAGAGCTCTCCAAGCTTGATCCAACGGTTGATTGAGCTCTGATTGGGATGAAACCTTCAGATCTTGATCATGGAGCTTGATCAACCCTAACCCTAGCTCGGATTGCTTCAGATCGTCTCGGATGGCTCAGATCTAGCCGCTCTTGAATCGGACGGCCCAGATTAATCGTAGGCTTGATAATTCGATCCGGGTCACATCCGACTCAAGTTTGACCCAATATGCCCTAGGTCCAGGATCCTTTCATGCCTACAAAAAATATATCAGAAAATTAGTGGCCAAATAATCCAAAAATTGTGTAATTTTGCAATTAAGTCCAAAATAAGATAAAGTTCCAAAACCTAGGGTAAAATCACAATTAAACAATAAAATCATAGGTCAAACATGGATTTTAGCAATTAAAATAGTCAACAAAATGATACTTATCAACTCCCCCACACTTAACCTTGAACGTCTCGCGAAACTACTAAATAAGTATCCCTTAGGCTTTCTTAAGCATAATTAGAAACAAATGAAAAGAAATTACCTAAGGTTGTCAATTCTCAAAAGTCTAAGCACTATGGACTAGTATCTTGTCCTTAAATCAACAACTTGGCTTTTTCATCTATCATGAGTCATTGAGATGAATTTAAATCACTAACCTTTCAAGGAAAATTTGGGTGGCTCTCTCTTAAGTTCTAATTTGGTGATGGAAGTGGAGCACACTCTTACACACATGTTTCTTGCACTACCATAGGCTTGCTTATTGTCTAATCTCAACCATTAATCATGAATAGGATCAACATCTACAAAAACAAATAAAAGCATGGAAAATGGTAAGAAATGGAGTAAAAATTAAGAAAATGGAAAAATTGATGGAATGGGAGACTTAGTTGCTCAAAAATATTTCCAATGTGCTTTGCCCCTCTTGACAGTCCTCTAATGCTATAAAAAGTATGGTGGAGTGAAACTTGAATAAATTGCCTTTGAAGTGAATGAAAAACCTTTCCTTGACTTCCTTGTGCCAAGTTTCAATTTTTGTGCCAACCTTGCTTCTTTCACTCTTTTCTCAGATTCTTTTCTTCCTTTCTTTCTCTCTACTGAATTCAGAATGTAATGGAGCAAAGAATTTGATTTGGATGTGAGAAACTTCACTTGATTTCATGGTGCCAAAGTTCACTTGTTGTGTGCCACTTTATTTCTCTCTTTTTCTCTTCTTTTCTCAAACTGTTTTTTTTCTTTTTTTTTCTTTTTGCTTTTGTCTCAAGTTCAGCATCCAAATTCAGCTCCACTGAATCAATTTCTAATCTCTGATTTCTTCACATCAGTTAGCATATAGGAGTAGTTGAGCAAATGGTAGTGGAAAACCTAAATGCTTCACTTGAAATTTGGCACTACAACTTCTTTTTTTTTTCTTTCTCTGTTCTGATTTGAAACATCCCAGCAGCCACCATTTCTGTTCCTGATCAGAGTGAAATTCCAGCACTGCGATCTTTAGTTCTGTCCACTGTAATGTAGTGCTGAATTTTTCAGTGAGGTAGTGCTGAATTTAGAGACTTAAGCTGTCATGTTTCTGATCTGAAACTCTTAGCAGCTCGATAAAAAATTTTCTGTTTCTGGCAGATTCCTCACATCTTTTCACAAACTTTTCAGTACTTTGCAGCTTACTCATTTCAGCAACTTTCCTTGCAATTCAGCCTAGTTTCGGCTTCTAACCTCTCAGTTTTAGCTCAGCTCTTCAATTGCTAATCCACACAGAATTTTCCACTTCCTTCCTCTATTTTTTGGCACAGATTTGCTGCCATGTTTCGGATTTGGTCAGTCTTCAAAGCAGCTAAGTGCAAGGTACAGCTGTAGTTCAATATTAATACAAAGTTTGCTGGTTTTCAATGCAAGGTACAGCTGCAAAGTCCAAAGCTTTACTGATTTTTCCTATGGCACAACTTTGCTTTTGCTTGTGTGCCATTTTGTTTTTCATTGAAGAATTCTTCTTCAAAACTGCTCCACTTAATTTGGCACTGCATTACTGATTTCCAACACCCAAAATTCGGATATAGATGGATACTAAACTGTGTCTATGTCCATTAAAATCAAGTGATACCGAAACAACTTTCTTTCTTTGAATTTCTTGCTTTTGCGTGCCCTTGTTTCTCATTGCAGATTTTTTTATTATTATTATTATTGTCACTTGGATCTTCAATTGATGATGAAAACTCTAGATGCTTCAATTCCACTTCGTCTTGCTCATTTTTTTGGTACCAACTCACTCACTTGGCACCTTTTGGCTTCAATTTCACAAAATTTTTTTTCTTTTTGACATGAAATACATCTCAAAACTTAGTCACTCCCCCACACTTGAATCTTTGTCCGTCTCGGGCAAAATAGCATTAGAAACATATCAAACAACAAGTCCAAAGAAAAGTGAGGGTAAGAGTAAGAAATAAGTGAAGAAAAATGGAATGAACATGATTTTTGCCAAAATTTGATATGGAAAAGAAACAAAGTGATTAGTCTCTATAGATGTGATCCAATCATCGAAATATGATTTTGAAAGAACCTAAGCAAGTTCTAGAGCACAATGACATATGTGTATCACAAAAGTAAGGCTAATTCTCACTAGGTCAAAATAATTCATCCCAAGTCCTCAATTAAGAATCTAAAGCAAGTAGTACTCAAGTATCCAAGATTTCATCCATTAGCTCAAACCCTAAGTCTTGACAATCAAATTTAATTTATTTTCAAAAGATTCTAAAATGACATGAAGATAACCTAGAGGGATACTTTTATTTCTACTCATGCAAGAAAAAGTGACAAAAGAAATAACATGCATTTATTTACAAGGACTCAGTTCAAAGGAAAATTCTAATTCTAGGAAGCATGAAAATGAAAAATGAAATAAAAGAAAATACAAGAAAAATCAAACTCCCCTTTATTCTGGTGGACGGAGCCTATCAAGCAGTAGCCTCCATCGTGGTAGTAGAGGAGTCTAGGTGGCTGAGTGATTTGGGACTCCCCCACACTTGAACTTCACAAAAAATTGCTCTGGTGGCCTAAGTCGATTCAGGTTCAAAATCCATGTAAGAGGTGGAGTGCTTTGAATTAGAGTAAAAACTTCTCCTCCTTCTTGATGCCTTTCAGAAGTCCTTCCAGGGGGTTGAAGTCTGTTCAGTTGGAGCACCCACTCCTGAAGTCTTCTGGACCCTGCAAAACAATGTAATACCTCTCTCAAGTGGACAGGGTCAGAAAGAAATAAAATAATATCAGTCTCTGCATAAAGTGAATCCAAAACTGCATCATATCAAATTAAATCAAATTCTGGTGCCTCAATAAAATTTTCAAAATTATTTCCTACAAAATTTGCATCCGGATACTCATCACAAATAAAGAAATCAAGTTCTGGCTCATCAATAGAAATTTCACAATTATTTTCAATCAAGGGTATATCAAGCAATGTATCATAGCCAATCAAATCAATATCAGATATCTCCATGAGTTTTTCACATTCAACCTCAGCATATGACATAGCAAGAGATTCATCAAAATAAATAACATCGAATTCAGGCACTTCTAAAAAATTTCACTATCCATATTCACAAAAGATGTATCTAAAGATTCATCATAACAAACTACATCAATTATGGGTGCCTCTAAAATTATTTCGCTATCCATATGTACAAGAGATGTATCAAGTAATGCAGTACGATCAATGAAATCAATGTTTGGTACCTCTATTGGATTTTCACAAACAATCTCTACACAAGGTATATCAATAAACTCATCAGAATCAATAACATCAGCACTAGGTACCTCACTGCAGTTTTCTGAAGAAAGGGGAGAAATACTTACCTGAGCGTGCTGGAGAATACCTGGAGGTTCTACAAGGGTAGATGTGTCCATGGCTTCCTCCTGGTCAAGTACATGCTCCTCTTCAGCCTCAGACTCTGGTGGACACTCAACTAAAGCAGGTGATCCTTGGGTGCTTGCTTCCACCATGCAAGTCCCTACACTTTCTGGTTCATCCTTTGAATCTTCTAATGTACCAGTCAACTCCCTGGGGCTTAGTGCAGTCTCCTACACCTATGGAATCATCTCCTATGCATGCTTCTACTGTAATATCTGCAACAACAACATTAGAAAAATTAGAACCATCAATAATACTATCATCAGAAAATAAAAGTCTAGAATGGTCCTGTGGAGCTTCAATTTCTTCTTCTGGAGCTGAAAAATTTGGCAATGGATTTTGAGTAGGAATCTCCGAAGGAATGCATGCTATAGGTGCCCAGACTTTAATGTATTCTTCTTCTTCTTCTTCTACTAAATTTGCAGGATTAATTGAAGAAGGATTTTGCCATGCACTAGGGTCACCTTGAACTGATATAAATCCAACTCCGGGGCTCTCAGAATTAAAAGCAGCTTGAGAAGCTAATTGTTCTGATCTTTGGGCTTTTATCTGATTCAATCGATCTTGCACGTTTTGAAACCATTGTTGTTGTTGTTCTTGTTGTTGTTGGATTTGTTGACACATCTCCATAATCCTTTGGTGTAGAGCCTCATGCTCTTGTTGGTCTTGAAAAGTAATATAAGGCTGCTGAAAATCAAGAGGAGGCTGTGAATTCTGAAATGGAGACTGTGGGGGTTGATCAAATGGTTGAACATGATAAAAATTTGGTTCACAAGTTGGTGGAGATTGCTGGAAGTTGTAGCCCTGAAAATTCTGATCATAGGGCTGAAATTGTTGGTTGGAAAACTGGAATTCTGGTGGCTGAAAATTATGATTAGGCTGCTGAAAATTCTGATTGCAATGGTGAAATTGCTGCGGTAATGGACATGGTCACTGGAAATTCGAATTATCTGAAAACCCTTGCTGAATTCCTTGAAAAAATGATGGATCTTGTTGATAAGGTGGCTGAAAGTTAGGCTGAAATTGCTGAATTTGGGGCTGAAAACTTTGCAATAGTGGCCGCCCAATCTGATTTTGCTGGAAAATTGGTTGAATTGGCTGAAAATCCGGCTGAAATTGTTGGAATTGCGGTTGAAATGGTTGTGGTGGCTGAATTGTTGTAGTTGCTAAATTTGAGGCCGATAAAACTGATTTGGTTGCTCAAAAACTGAAAATTGGGGCTGCCCATTCTGAAAATTCTGATTTGGTTGAAAATTTTGAAATGATGGTTGATCTTGTGGCTGAAATTGAAAGTTTGGTTGCTGAAAATTAGGATAGGGCTGCTGGAAATCTTGATTTGGCTGCTGAAATTGCTGGAGGGGCTGAATTTGTGGCTGAGGTAGCTTCTGGTAAGTAGATGACTGAGCTTTCCATTTTTGTTGGTAATCCAACTCCTTTAACACATTTCTTAACTCCTCCAATGTCTTTTCTATCTCTTTTGACCCCATTTTGAATTTGCAGCCCTGTCACAAAACAAACAAGAAAAATGGCAGCAACCGTATATGAAAGATAAAGCAAAATAAAATAGAACCCAATGATATGTCAAAAAGCATACAAGCAAAAATCTAACAAATCAACTAGTTGCTTCCCCGGCAACGGCGCCAAAAATTTGACAAGCCCAAATATACTAGATTAAATTGTCACGAAAGTGTAGGCTCATCAGATTTAGATGTGAATGAATGAAATGCTGGAAACACTTTTACAATCAAAAGTATGAAAATGTAATATAGGGGCCACAGGTCGTATTTTTCTCAGGGACTAGTTGAGGGTTTGATTCGCGCTTGTATTTAGGTGTCGTTTGTGTTTTCGGGTTTCAAATAAATGTTGGGTTTTTGGGTTGCAATTCGGAATTGAAAACACAATGCAAAGGATCAACCAAACGGATAGCTTACTATGAATTTTAACAAGTGATAGCCAATTATAACTCAACCAAAAGGATCACTTACCCATCTAAACCCTTAAGCAGTTTTTGGAAGTTGAATTTGATTCAATATGCAGAGCAAGTGCCAACCAATGAAACAACAAAATCAAACTCAAGACAGTCCAAATGAAATTCAGCTTGATCAAGGTGGAAAAGTGGATGCAATCTTGATACAAAGAAATAAACTCTTGTGCCAAAACTGACAAGAAATACCAACATTAATACTACAACTCTAAAATGAAAGCAATCGATTAGGCATTGAAGACCTTGCTATCAGTGAAAACCTTGAAAAATTGAATAGACAAAATTTCGACCAAGGATGCACAACTTCAGAATGGAGCTTGACAGCAGGAATTCAGACATGGAACTCAGAAATTTAACTATAGATGGAATGCATAAATCAAGCAGAACAAACTCAAATTCAACAACCATCTAATGTTTCAGGAATGATGCCGAGAACTAATATTCATTGACACATAACTCAGCAGCTTGTCAACTCCCAAGTGCAGAAATAACTACTGTGCAGAAATGAAGAATTGGTGGCAGCAATTTAGAAACTAATTGGATGCTAAAAACCCAGCAAAACAGCTAATTAGATTGCACCCAGCTAATGTCCACATAAGGTTCCTAGAGCTATAA
>JAGFNQ010000757.1:171222-337084 GCA_024364735.1 Boesenbergia rotunda
CTTGCTCTGATTGGAGCCAAACATTGATGATGATGATCTGGGGTCAGGATCTGCCTCGTGGTAGCTCAGATCCTCCAAATTTGCAACGGATGGTCTAGATCAAGCTAATCTTTGAGTGGATGATCGAGAGCTCTCCAAGCTTGATCCAACGGTTGATTGAGCTCTGATTGGGATGAAATCTTCAGATCTTGATCATAGAGCTTGATCAACCCTAACCCTAGCTCGGATTGCTTCAGATCGTCCCGGATGGCTCAGATCTAGCCGCTCTTGAATCGGACGGCCCAGATTAATCGTAGGCTTGATAATTCGATCCGGGTCACATCCGACTCAAGTTTGACCCAATATGCCTTAGGTCCAGGATCCTTTCATGCCTACAAAAAGTATATCAAAAAATTAGTGGCCAAATAATCCAAAAATTATGTAATTTTGCAATTAAGTCCAAAATAAGATAAAGTTCCAAAATCTAGGGTAAAATCACAATTAAACAATAAAATCATAGGTCAAACATGGATTTTAGCAATTAAAATAGTCAACAAAATGATACTTATCAACAATCCGATTTTAAGTTTAGGGATTCTCAATCAAGTTCTCCAAATTTAGAATCATAGGGAAATCAAGATCCTCCCCCTACAATATAATCATCCTAAACTTAACCAACCAACACTCTCCCCCTTTGTCGAATACTGAAAAGGGGTCTAGAAGGGCTGTTAAGTTTAAACCATACTCCCCCTCATCCCTAGGGGTATCCCAAAACAACAAAGATTTGATTGAATTTTGATAGGCATATGAATACATATGACAAACAGATATAGGCATGGCAAAACAAGCATATGTATCATATGAGCATAACATCATAAGCATGAATATAGCTATGTATCAAATATGCAGATAGTACAGCATAACATCAACAATAAGCATACGCAAGTAACATAGACATGCAAGGCAAATTCAGAAAAGTCAAGTCATAAAACATCCAGCCAAATATCAAGATGCAAGACACATGCATCAAAGTCAAAATACGTGTGGCACAAGGCTATAACAGATAAGTCATGGGGCATACAGCCCAAAAGTCACACAACTAAACAGTCAAATACACTGATCACCAGGAGAGGCCACGGACATCCAAACTCAACCGTCAGCGGGGGGGTTGTCATCGCGCATGAGATCATCCATCGTGGCATCAGCAGTCCCTGGTGCAGCACTGTCTGAAGGAGCATCCCCTGGAAATGTATGGCGGCGCCACTCTGCGTACCAAGTCTGCTGTAATGCCTAGACCCCAGAGATAGTAGACTCTACGCCGGTTAATCGACAATCAAAGGAACGGAAATCCGAGCGGGCCTCCTCTCGATGGAGCTCCCTTAAATGAATATCCTCCTGGAGGATCCAATCCAGCTCGGAGATCTGCCATCGTAGATCTGGGTCAGGCTCATAGTCGTACTCAGCGTCAGCAGCAGGAGCCTCATGAGGTGCAACAACCTCGGGTGGTGCCTGAAAATGTGGTGCTCCGCCAGGTAGGTCACCGAGTCCTCTCCCATCCTTCCAAACCAAGGCCCCATCGCGCTCACGAATAATAATGCCAGATTTCGCAAAAGCCCGCCGACCGAGCCGACAATCCTGTTTGACCATGGGCACGGTCCTGCCTTTGGTGACATCAACACCAACTGACATAAGCCAATCGGTGATGATATGACCAAATGGCATGTAGACCGTGCGACGGCTCGGCTCACGATAGGATAGGATAGACTGGAAGATGCTTTCCATGATATTGAAGTCCATTCGGCGGTGCATGCCGTAGAGCATAAGGCAGTGGTAGGGACGGATCTCGGTCAAAGGCTTTGAGGTGATGGGCAAGATGCAATTTGTGATTATCTTGAAAAGGATGTAGTCAACTGGAGCAAGTCGTAGGGCTGCAAAAGTAGGAAAATCAGGACCCAACTCATCAAGCCCGGCGGGGCGAGGATGACCAAAGAAATGCTGATAGATGGAGTCGGGGGTAACATCTAAAAAAGGTGCCAATAAAGGATCAGGAAGCTCAGGGTAGATCGAATACAGATTCGGTGATCGTCGACCACCCAAATACTCTGCCAAAATCTCGTAAGAAAAATCAAGGTTCCTCTTGGCGACTTGAGTGGTGAACTCGAAGCCTCCTTGAGGTCCCTGCTGAAGGTTGTTATAGAACTCTGAGACTAGGTTGTAATTGATGGTCCGTTCCAAGGAAAGAAGAAAGCCCAGGTTGTAAAGCATAACTATCTCCATGACCGACGGACAATGTTCAATCAGAAAAGGGACATCAATGGATCGGCAGGATAGTAATTTGAAGGTCCTCGATTGGAATGCTTGTTCACAGGCCACATTTGGAAACCGGGAGCTTGAAGAAGGCTATGGCCTTCTGGAAGGTGCAGATGAAGAAGGGGTTTTTCCCCTCGAACTGCCCTCAGCAGCTTCCTTGCCCTTGGAAGATTTTCTAATGAATTGAATTGATTGAATTGATCATACACATAGTTTGAATCAAAAATTCAAGAATTGATCATACAAAGAATAATCAAAAGGTAGACATTAGATCAAAAAGGAGGGCAATAATGAGGTGAAAGATAGATTTGAACATGATCATATGGTGAAGCATGGAAAGAAAGGTCACGGCCAACACAAGAAGATCACGACACAACACAAAACATGGTTAGCGTTAAGGCATAATCTATGAACTGATTTGAAGGGAAAACTGAGACAAAAACTTACTTAGGTGCCATTGGTGAGGTTCTTGAAATCTGAAAGGAAGAAAGGCTTGCGCAGGAGAAACCTTCGGCGCAAGAGAGATCGCAAAGCCCCTCAGCAAGAGAGAACGTCGCAGAGCTCGGAAGAACCCTCTTTAGAACCACACGCGCACACTCACGAGAGGAAGACGAAGGCACTGGGGAAGCTCTCGCACGAAGTGAAGGTCACGCAAATGGGAGGTTTCGGCGCTAGGGTTCGGCAATGAAAGGTTTCGATGGAATTAATCGGTTGGTGGATCGGTCCACCAACCAGTCTTTAATGCGTTTGAACGGATCACCGTTCGATCTGATAGCGCCCAGACCGATCAGGCTTTAGCCTGATCGGACTGACTTGGGCCTGATCGATCGAGTGACCGATCAGGCTCGCTCCTGATCGATCGACTGATCGATCAGGACACGAATAGTAGGGTTCGGAGAGAAACCTGAGAGCCTCCTGATCGGTCTATGGACCGATCACCAGAGGGTGCCAGATCGGTCCGGGGACCGATCCAGGCTGGCTCAGTAAGGTTGATCAGAATTTTGTAAAGTCACTGATGCCCCCCTGATCGGTCTGTGGACCGATCGTTACAGGATGGAGCCAGATCGGTCCGGGGACCAATCAGCCCTTCTCCTGATCGGTCCAGTGACCGATCAGGGTTCTTGAAACATTCAGATACGATCTGAAACTTTCAGTTTCAGATTGTTACATGATTTCCAAGGGGATTTGGTGAAGGATATCTATCTTGGAAGTCGTCCCTCGTCTATAATTGATCCCCAATCAAGGATCAAAGGTCCTTAGGGTTTGAACAAGTCACTTTGCTCCACTAAAGTGGAGTCAAACTCAAACAACAATCATTCAAACAATTTGTGCCAAATCCAAGGTTCCAATCAAGTTTCCTTGATTGGAATGTCCAAGTATGATCATGGAGCCAAATACACATATGTTATGCATTGGTTTCCCCCATACTTGGTCACCGAAGTGATTATTATCTCGTCAACTTAATTTCTCAAGGGTTGCATTGACATTTTGAGAAATTTAGTTGATCCTAACATCTCACCCCATTTCTAGCAAACAAAAATGTTTTGGTAAACCTTATAGTTTGTGTGAGATGTCCCCAAAGTTACCCAATTGTTTCCCAACAATTCGAAATAATCATGAAGGGTTTTGTATGCATTTAAGAAAACTATGAAGCGCGACACATTCCCAACTCCCGTCTTAGGAAACTAAATTCATTTTCGGGGAGTGATTTAGTGAAAATGTCAGCTAGATTTGATTTGGACTCTACATGTGAGAGTACAATTTCTCCCCTAGCCACATGATCTCTAATGAAGTGGTGACGGACTTCAATATCTAGAATGATGGACTGGATTCTTGGTTAGGTTAATTGTGCTAATGTTATCACATAACACTTGCACACCCTTGTAACTCAATCCATAGTCCTCTAAAGTATGCATCATCCACAACAATTACGATACGCTCTCTCCCATAGCAATATACTCTGTCTCGGTCGTGGAGAGGGCAACACAATGTTGCTTCCGACTTGACCAACTCACTAAGGACGAACCTAAGAATTGGCAACCCCCACTTGTGCTCTTCCAGTCCAACATACATCCAGCGTAGTCGGAATCCGTATAGCCAATTAAATCAAATGATTTGGTACGGGGGTACCATAGACCGACTCCAATTGTGCCTTTGAGATATCTCAAAATTTTCTTAACAGCGATCAAATGAGATTCCTTGGCACACACTTGATACTTAGCGCACATACCCACAGCAAATAGGATATCCGATCGACTAGCTGTGAGGTATAGCAAACTACCTATCATGCTTCGATATTGAGTTAAATCAACGGGTTTACCACTCTCATCATTGTCTAATCTTGTGTTTGTAGCCATGGGAGTGGTTACCTCTTTTGAATCACTCGTGTTAAATTTTTGAAGCATTTCTTGTGTATACTTTGATTTGTGCACATGGATACCATCGCGAGTTTGCTTGATTTCAAGTCCAAGGAAGAAAGTCAACTCTCCCACTAGACTCATTTCAAATTCACTCTCCATGTGTTCAATGAACTCATTTAAATAGCCCTTATTGTTTGAGTCACAAATTATGTCATCGACATATACTTGGGCTACAAAAATATTATCACCATCTCTCCGTAGAAACAGTGTAGGGTCTATTTGGCCTCTAACAAAGCCCTTCTCAATTAGGAATGTCGACAACCGCTCATACCAAGCCCGGGGTGCTTGTTTAAGGCCATAAAGTACCTTTTTGAGCTTGAACACGTGGTTTGGAAATTCGGAATTCTCAAACCCCGGTGGTTGTTCGACGTAAACCTCTTCTCTTATTAGACCATTTAGAAAGGCCGATTTGACATCCATTTGGTATAATTTGAAGCGACGATGTGCCGCAAATGCAAGCATCAATCGAATGGATTCTAATCGTGCCACGGGAGCATAAGTTTCATCATAATCAAGGCCTTCAACTTGACTATAGCCCTTGGCTACCAAGCGTGCCTTGTTTCTAATGATTTCTCCCTTATGATTCAATTTGTTTTTGAAGACCCATTTGGTTCCAATGATGGTGGTCTTCTTAGGTCTAAGGACTAAGTCCCAAACTTGACTCTTTTCAAATTGACCTAGTTCATCTTGCATTGCAATGATCCAATCGGGATCATTTAATGCTTCATCAATTTTTATAGGTTCAATTTCGGAAATTAGGGCAACTTCATTAGCCTCATTCCGGAAGAATGATCTAGTTCTAACCCCATGATGGATGTCTCCAACAATTTGGTCTTGGGGATGACTAGAGGCTAATCTAGTTTGCCTTGGTGTCGGTGATGCTTCTTGAATGTGTTCACTAGACACAAGTTCAGCCTCAGGATCCGGCTGATCTATGGATTGTCTAGGCTCACCATCATCAGATTCATCACCATCAACAACATTTGGACTTTCATTCAAACTTAGTCTCCTAAGTTCGAATTGGACTTCATCTTCTGGTTGACCATTGACTTTTGGAATTTCTTCAAATACAACATGAGAAGACTCCTCAACCAGTCTAGACTTCTTGTTGTAGACTCGATAGGCTTTGCTAACGAGGGAGAACCCGACTAGTATCCCTTCATCTGCCTTTGCCATGAACTTTCCAAGGTGGTCCTTGGTGTTCAGAATGAACACCTTACAACCAAACACCCGAAGGTGTTTAACTGTAGGTGGTTTCCCAAACCAAAGCTCATAGGGAGTCTTTCCTAAAAACTTAAGAACGAGGACCCGGTTTTGTACATAGCTAGCTATATTTATAGCTTCGGCCCATAAGTAACTCGGGAGTGAGTACTCATTAATCATGCTTCGTGCAGCCTCTTGTAGAACATGGTTTTTCCTCTCTACAACTGTAAAATACGGCGATTCAAAAATCCGGACCAGAAAATTTTTCGGGATTTTTCCGGATTGAGTCTAGGGTTTTCGGCCCTACGAGAGGAACCCAAGGGGTTTTATTGTAAAAACCTAAAACTTATTAAGGGCTTCATGGAAGAAAACCTTAAAGAGTTGGCTTAAGTAGATTTACCTAAAGTTAAGGGGCTCTCAGGTAGACTCATAAATTACGAATGACTAAATAATTTATCCCTAGAAATTTATTAAAGTGGATTACAATAAGTTGGAGGGTTAAATGATTAAATCCTTTACCCTAAGGGTAGAAGGTTAATTTGAGAAAAGGTCAGGGGCTTTACTGCAAAAGTTCCCTCTCCTTTTATATTTACTCTCCTCACCCCTCACCGTGCCCTAAACTAGACGCGCCGCCCCCTTCCTCCGTTTCTTCTCCTCTTCCCCGTGCCCTAGCGCCGATGCCACCGATCTCCCTCAACCGGTCGCCGATCCCTCTCGTCTCTTCATCTTAGCCGGCGTCTCGTCTCTCTCTCTCTCTCTCTCTGTTTACGCGACTGTGGCCTCAATGAATCGATTAGCTTTGGGAGGCTTTGGAGTCGATGTTTTAGTGTGTTCATCTTCGATCGCAACTTAGGTAAGGACTAAGATTCGAGGTTTCATTCGGTTTAGATGTCCTTACCTGTGTGCCCTAATTGGTGGATACATGGCAGCTTCTTGTGATTGCTCACCTTCGCCAGATCTAGATCAAGGAAGGAGGGTTGTGTGTGTGTTGGGTGTTTTTACCAGCGAGCATTAGAGGTAAGAGCTGTGGTGTTGCGATTTCTATATTAGCTTTCACAGATTTCTACCAGTGAGTTTTCTTTTGGATTAGTTCTACTTCTGATAAATCTATGCTGTAATTGGGTTGTGATAAACCTCCTTGTGAAGTGCCCTATTACGAATTGGTGTGCTAGCGTGAGTTTCATTAAGGATTTTGATACTCTACTGTAGGTTTTGTTCATGGGTCTTGTGTTAGTGTTTGGATTTGGAATTCTTTACCATGGGTGGTCCCTTGATGTTAGTTTTGCTTATGCGTTGTGAGGATTGTTTTGTGGTTTGGCCAAGATCTTGGATGAACTAGGAGGAGATATTGATCTAATTAGGATATGTTGAGATATGTAGGAGATTAAAACCTAATTTCGATAATTAGGTTAAACTTAATACAATTTGGTAATTAAGAGTTAATCATTTAATTATGGATAATTAAATGAAATATGATGGTTAGGATGATCCTAATTAATTAAGGTAGCACGTTTAGCTAAACATCATATGTTATTGCAACTAAACAATGCCTTTGATACAGGGCCTCGATTGGATTTAGCATTACTGATTATCGGACGAGAGGTTCCTTCTGATACGAGCATCTCTCTCTTGGAGGCGGGTACCCTTTGACTTATCTTTTAGATATAGTCATATTGCTATGCATTGTCTGTTATAGATAACAGTAAGATTGTATGTTATATCTGTCTTAGTATACCTGTATTTGATATCGGTTGCTTATCCTTGAGATTATTTCCTTTCCACTTCATACAGTTTCAATAGTTGCCATGTATATAGTTATATATGCGTAGATGTAGAGATTTGTTCCCTTGCATTTGACATTGATGGATCATTGGTTATTTTGTCAGTATACCTATTAGGGTACTTGTATTCTTTGTTATAGGATTCGGACCTATACCTATACATTAGGGATAGATGAGGACTTGGTGGTTGTTGTATGGATGTATGTCATGCACCATCCTTGCATTGTTGCATGCTGACGATCATCGACTCCTATGTAGTCTGAGCCCGTTGTTAGTTACATGAGGATATGCACACATCCACTCAGGGGTAATGGCTACCGTAAAGTGTATGCATTTGCCCTGTATTGCTCCGCACGGTCACTATTTGGAGGGTGGTTCCGGTGCGTGGTAGCAGCCAGGGATCCCTTCTCGTCCTGAGACACGAGAAGATGAGAGCTAGACTCCCCCATTGCTTGTGGTAGGGGAGAGACCTCCGCCAGCATCCTGTTCACTCGGTCACTCAGGAGTAGTGATAGCAGAGTGCGTACAGTTGTCATAGCTCTACCCTTTCGGACGTTCATTTATGACAGGTGGACGATGATCTGATTGGTGTCAGGGGTGACACATGTCATTGCATCATATGCATATTTTGCATCGTGCATTGTTTGCTGCATTTGATTTCTGCACTTGATTGACATGCATATACTGGATACCTATTTACCTTGGATTGTATGTTATACTTATTCTATAGGACTTTGTTTCACCATTTGCAGGATAGATGGATTCGGGTATGTACCTGTATTTAGTATCTTCAGTATACCCTTTCCGACTGATTATATGAGACTGTATTAGCGTAGACCCTTATCGTTATTGTAACGCACTATGCATATCTGCTAGGTATCCGCTGAGCTTATGGACTCACACCGTTGCCATTACTTTTTGATTTCAGGTTGATATCCGCCAGAAGGGTCCGAGTCACCAGTCCCGTGCTTGCTACTACATTCAATTTGGGTTTTATCTACTATTTTCTGTTTTAGGACCATATTACGTTTTATTACATTGCACTGGATTTATTGTGGACTTGTGGTTTGGGATTTGATTTATAACATTGTACTTTTGAGTCCATTGTTGGACTACGTGTGTGGTTTTGCTGCATTCCTGCCCCCTGGCTGCTCAGGTAAGTTCGGGTTTTGGTTTTATGAGCATATTATCATATATATTGTTATTCTGCTTGGATTTGGGGCCTGAGGCCCATATAAACTGCGTGGTTGTGATATGTATGTTGTGTGTATGTGCAAATTGTCCGCCGGACTGGGGAGGTGCTATCCGATTTTCTATTGGATCAGCGGCTCCTAGGTCTCGGGGCGTGATAATTTAATTTTGGTATCAGAGCTCAGGTTTCGGATACCTTCGGGACTTGTGGATTTTCAGTGTTTATCTGATACCAATTTAATTTTGGTATCAAAACGTAGGTTTGCGATACCTACTTGTTTTACGAGTCTTGTCGGATTTGTTCGGAGTAGTTTTCTCGATGTGGTTGTCTGGGACTTGGCGCGATGGGACTTCTTCTGGCGACAGGTATTTCTTCTGATCTCTTGTATCCCTTATCCTAGTTAGGTATGGTTAGAAATTCTTTCATGTCATTGGATCAGGTTGTTATTCCTGTATATTTATGTATAGTTAGAAATTCTCTCATGTTATTGGATTATGTTACTATTCCTGTATTAAGGTATGGTTAGGAATTATAAAGGCGGCTTCATACTCCATAAACAAGGTATAACATATCTGCCAAAGATACCTCTTATTTTATCACATCACTGCCTCATGTTGAAATTACTTTAAAATTTGAGGAAAAAAAAATCATCACAAATTCATTCCAACCATACAGAGAACACAATAGGAATTTGGCAACTGAAGTATTAGGTTGTCTAAACAATTTATTACTCATCCTATTCAGAAGAGATTAATTGCATGTAGAAGATATTAAGCTAGTTTTGCTGCAAAGTTCATCTCAATTATATCTTGCATCAGTGTTTTAAGACATAATGATAGTACATTCCGGATCAAGCTAGTTTTCATGAAGAATGACCTAAACTCTGATAAAGATAGTTCATTAAAGTTGTATAGTTATTTGATCTAGCAATATCTTATATGAGCAGCTCAAACACACGACTATCATTTCAGCCACTAGTATGTATGGTCACCCTATTCAGTGATTGAATACCAATATAATGATTGATTCTGTAGAATTTTTTTTTTAGTAGATCAATACATGAATAACTGTAGTGAATTTAAATGCATGGATGTATTATTTTTCAATAGATATTAGGATGATGGGTGGTTGTGCCATGGGCTTTTGGATGGTTAGCATTGGTTTTGGTAGGTTGTGTTAAGTCCTGTTCTATTTTGTGTGTATATTCTTGGATGAAGCTATGTAGAGATGAATGTTGGTCAACAAGGATGGAGTGGTAGTTTGGATTGAATTGTAGATTTTGGAATCGATTGTGGTTTCATAACCCGACCAGATTATAGTTTGGGGGTTATGATTTTAGTATGATTCTTGGGGATCTTGCAATACTTGTATCATATGATTCATGGCTGGAGTTGTTTTAACGTGAGCTACATTTTTTAATATTGTTTCGATTTTAGGTGAGTAAGTTGTTCATGACTTTGGGTATTCTGTTTTTGTTCATGCATGAAGCTACTGTGAACATCAAAGTGGTTGTTGAATTGTTCTCTAACCTATAACGAATCATGCATAGTTAATGAATTGGTGATTGTAGCTATTGTGGTGTTTTCGGTTTTGGGTTAATTGATTACGATGGGTTTTCATGAGTTGGTCGATTAACTATATATGGATTTAAACGATTTGGTTTATTGTTGAGTGATAGAGAGAATGGATGTCTTGGATTGTTGGATTTAGGATTTATTAAGTTGAATTTGGGTAATTTAGTAATTAATTGATTAATTGCTCAACTAGAGTTAATATCAGATTAATCATGATTGATTAACCATAAGAAAATGTAGATATGGTTGATCGAGGTAGTAATGATTAGAATTATGAATAAATTGTTGTAATGAGAATTAATCAGGGATTACAGGATAAGTTGGTTATCAAACAGAGGTTAGGGGAGACCCCTGCAATACTTATTTGAGCTATTGATTTCTCAAAAATTTGGAGAAACATAGTTAGATATCGTTCAACATTTATACTACCTATATATGGTTAGTATCTACTGTGGGTAATTAACAAAATTTGGGGATCAAATTTTTATTAGTGGAGGAGAATGTAAAATACGGCGATTCGAAAATCCGGACCAGAAAATTTTTCAGAATTTTTTCAGATTGAGTCTAGGATTTTCGGCCCTACGAGAGGAACCCAAGGGGTTTTATTGTAAAAATCTAAAACTTATTAAGGGCTTCATGGAAGAAAACCTTAAAGAGTTGGCTTAAGTAGATTTACCTAAAGTTAAGGGGCTCTCAGGTAGACTCATAAATTACGAATGACTAAATAATTTATCCCTAGAAATTTATTAAAGTGGATTACAATAAGTTGGAGGGTTAAATGATTAAATCCTTTACCCTAAGGGTAGAAGGTTAATTTGAGAAAAGGTCAGGGGCTTTACTGCAAAAGTTCCCTCTCCTTTTATATTTACTCTCCTCAACCCTCACCGTGCCCTAAACCAGACGCGCCGCCCCCTTCCTCCGTTTCTTCTCCTCTTCCCCGTGCCCTAGCGCCGATGCCGCCGATCTCCCTCAGCCGGTCGCCGATCCCTCTCGTCTCTTCATCTTATCCGGCGTCTCGTCTCTCTCTCTCTCTCTCTCTCTCTGTTTACGCGACTGTGGCCTCAATGAATCGATTAGCTTTGGGAGGCTTTGGAGTTGATGTTTTAGCGTGTTCATCTTCGATCGCAACTTAGGTAAGGACTAAGATTCGAGGTTTCATTCGGTTTAGATGTCCTTACCTGTGTGCCCTAATTGGTGGATACATGGCAGCTTCTTGCGATTGCTCACCTTCGCCAGATCTAGATCAAGGAAGGAGGGCTGTGTGTGTGTTGGGTGTTTTTACCAGCGAGCATTAGAGGTAAGAGCTGTGGTGTTGCGATTTCTATTTTAGCTTTCACAGATTTCTACCAGTGAGTTTTCTTTTGGATTAGTTTTACTTCTGATAAATCTATGCTGTAATTGGGTTGTGATAAACCTCCTTGTGAAGTGCTCTATTACGAATTGGTGTGCTAGCGTGAGTTTCATTAAGGATTTTGATACTCTACTGTAGGTTTTGTTCATGGGTCTTGTGTTAGTTTTTGGATTTGGAATTCTTTGCCATGGGGTGGTCCCTTGATGTTAGTTTTGCTTATGCGCTATGAGGATTGTTTTGTGGTTTGGCTATGATCTTGGATGAACTAGGAGGAGATATTGATCTAATTAGGATATGTTGAGATATGTAGGAGATTAAAACCTAATTTCGATAATTAGGTTAAACTTAATACAATTTGGTAATTAAGAGTTAATCATTTAATTATGGATAATTAAATGAAATATGATGGTTAGGATGCTCCTAATTAATTAAGGTAGCACGTTTAGCTAAACATCATATGTTATTGCAACTAAACAATGCCTTTGATACAGGGCCTCGATTGGATTTAGCATTACTGATTATCGGACGAGAGGTTCCTTCTGATACGAGCATCTCTCTCTTGGAGGCGGGTACCCTTTGACTTATCTTTTAGATATAGTCATATTGCTATGCATTGTCTGTTATAGATAACAGTAAGATTGTATGCTATATCTGTCTTAGTATACCTGTATTTGATATCGGTTGCTTATCCTTGAGGTTATTTCCTTTCCGCTTCATACAGTTTCGATAGTTGCCATGTATATAGTTATATATGCGTAGATGTAGAGATCTGTTCCCTTGCATTTGACATTGATGGATCATTGGTTATTTTGTCAGTATACCTATTAGGGTACTTGTATTCTTTGTTATAGGATTCGGACCTATACCTATACATTAGGGATAGATGAGGACTTGGTGGTTGTTGTATGGATGTATGTCATGCACCATCCTTGCATTGTTGAATGATGACGATCATCGGCTCCTATGTAGTCTGAGCCCGTTGTCAGTTACATGAGGATATGTACACATCCACTCAGGGGTAGTGGCTACCGTAAAGTGTATGCATTTGCCCTGTATTGCTCTGCACGGTCACTATTTGGAGGGTGGTTCCAGTGCGTGGTAGCAGCCAGGGATCCCTTCTCGTCCTGAGACATGAGAAGATGAGAGCTAGACTCTCCCATTGCTAGGGGTAGGGGAGAGACCTCCGCCAGCATCCTATCCACTCGGTCACTCAGGAGTAGTGATAGCAGAGTGCGTACAGTTATCATAGCTCTACTCTTTCGGACGTTCATTTATGACAGGTGGACGATGATCTGATTGGTGTCAGGGGTGACACATGTCATTGCATCATGTGCATATTTTGCATCGTGCATTGTTTGCTGCATTTGATTTCTGCACTTGATTGACATTCATATACTGGATACCTATTTACCTTGGATTGTATGTTATACTTATTCCATAGGACTTTGTTTCACCCTTTGCAGGATAGATGGATTCGGGTATGTACCTGTATTTAGTATCTTCATTATACCCTTTCCGACTGGTTATATGAGACTGTATTAGCGTAGACCCTTATCGTTATTGTAACGCACTATGCATATCTGCTGGGTATCCGCTGAGCTTATGGACTCACACTGTTGCCATTACTTTTTGATTTCAGGTTGATATCCGCCAGGAGGGTCCGAGTCGCCAGTCCCGTGCTTGCTACTACATTCGATTTGGGTTTTATCTACTATTTTCTGTTTTAGGACCATATTACGTTTTATTACATTGCACTGGATTTATCGTGGACTTGTGGTTTGGGATTTGATTTATGACATTGTACTTTTGAGTCCATTGTTGGACTACGTGTGTGGTTTTGCTGCATTCCTGCCCCCTGGCAGCTCAGGTAAGTTCGGGTTTTGGTTTTATGAGCATATTATCATATATATTGTTATTCTGCTTGGATTTGGGGCCTGAGGCCCATATAAACTGCGTGGTTGTGATATGTATGTTGTGTGTATGTGCAAATTGTCCGCCGGACTGGGGAGGTGCTGTCCAATTTTCTATTAGATCAGCGGCTCGTAGGTCTTGGGGCGTGACAACAACACCATTTTGTTGTGGTGTTCTAAGAGTAGAGAACTCATGTCTATAACCCCTATCTTGACAAAATTCTAAAAACCTTTGATTTTGAAATTCACCTCCATGATCACTTCTTATTGTCTTAATAGTTAATGATTTCTCATTTTCTACCCTCCTACAAAAAGAAATGAAAACATCTAAGGTTTGATCCTTATATTTTAAAAAGTAGGTCCATGTATATCAAGTGAAATCATCAATGATCACAAAGCAATATCTACTTCCATTCAATGATATGATAGTACTACAATCAAATAGATCCATGTGAAGTAAATCTAATGCAGTAGAAGTACTTATAGCGCTTTTACCTTTATGTGCAGATTTTGTTTGCTTACCCATTTGACATGCATCACAAAGTTTATCTTTTTCATACTTGATGCTTGGTAAGCCACGGACTAACCCCTTGTTGGCCAACTTCCGGATATTCTTCATGTTCACATGTGCTAGCCTCCGGTGCCAAAGGGTGGACTCTTCTTCTTTTGACATGAAACACTTAGCAGAAACATTAGTAGCACTTTTAAATGAAACTTGATAGATATTGTCTACTCTTGTTCCTACTAGTACCGTGTCCAAGGTGTAATGTTGTCTAACTAGACATTGACTTGGCTGAAAATCAATTGTGTAACCCGTGTCACACAATTGACTGACACTTAGGAGATTAAATTTCATCCCCTTGACTAGAAGGACATTTGAAATTTTAAGATATTCGGATATTTGAATGTCTCCTATTCCTATGACCTTAAGACTACCATTGTTACCAAATGAAACATTACCTCTACTTTTCTTGTGAAATGTGGTAAACAATGATCTATCCCCGGTCATGTGTTTGGAGCATCCACTATCACGAACCAAGTTGATAGATGCTCCCCCTCAATCATAACCTACACAATTCGAAAAATAGAAGTTTTAGGTACCCAAACCTTGGGACCCAAAGTACCAACTAAACAAGACTTAGGCACCCATGCCTTGACCACTTTCTTTTGACCCTTGGGTGTCCTAGATTGTCTCATATCAGTCTTAGACATCAAGGACATGAATGAGGGTTCTTTGGGACGATAACCAATACCGGCCCTATTGTAAACTGCCCTTTGGGCATTCAAGATCATGTCTAGGGTTTTAGAGCTAGTTGAGAACTTCTCAAGAATATTCTTGAGTCTCTCAACTTCACTCTTTAATGATTAGTTTTCTTCTACTAACAACTCATCATGCAAACCATTTACATCCTCAACCTTAGAGGTTTTCAAATTTTCAACCTCAAGTTTCAAAGACTTAATCTCATCCTCTAACAATTCAACATGTAAATCATCAATGTTATCATCCCTAGATAATTTCAATTAATCAATTTCTAATTGCAATGCTTTAACCTTATTTTTTGACTTCTTAAGCATACTAGTTAAACATGCAATTGCTCTATAATACTTTTCAAGTTCGGGAGAAGTTACCTCTTCATCATCCGAAGATGATGAAGCCGCGTTTGATGAGTTAGAAGATTCATCACTGCTCTCTTGATCTCCCAATGCCATGAGTGTCACATGCCTTGTGCTCTTCTCCTCCTTCTCTTCATCGGATGAGCTTGAGGATGACTCATCCCAAGTAGCCTTCAAAGCCTTCTTCTTCTTCTTAGATTTTTCCTCTTTCTTTTTGGATTTCTCCTCCTTCTTCTTAAGCTTTGGGCATTCATTCTTGAAATGCCCTTTCCTACCACACTCAAAGCAAGATGCATTAGTCTTATCAAGTTTAGCTTCACTAGAGATACCTCTACTCTTGAAGCGTCGACCCCTTCTCATCATTCTTCTCACAAAGTTCGCCATCTCGGAGGAAGAAGAGCCGCTGTCATCTTCCTTGGAATCGGACTCGGATTCGGAAGAGGATGAAGATGAAGAGACTTCCTTCTCCTTCTTCTTCTTGTTGGATCGATCCCCTGCAACTAAAGCAATCCCCTTCTCCTTGGGACCTTTGTTAGCCATTTCATGCAATTCCATTTCACAAAACAAATCATCTAACTTAACAATGGATAAATCCTTGGATACTTTGTAGGCATCCACCATGGATGACCACAAAGCATTTCTTGGAAATGCTTTCAAGACATACCTCACAAGGTCGCGATTCTCGACCTTTTAATCAATCGAATGAAGCCCATTGAGGACTTCCTTGAACCGGCTATGGAGCTCACTTACCGTTTCATTCTCCTTCATGGAGAGATTTTGAAGTTGATTGAGGAACAAGTCCCTCTTGGCGATTCTTGAGTCTCGGGTGCCTTCATGGAGTTCGATGAGTTTGTTCCACAAGTCCTTTGCACTTGTGAAAGGACCAACCTTGATGAGTTGGTCTTTGTTCATGCCGCATTGTAGAGTGACAACCGCCTTCGCGTCGGCTTCACTCTTTCGAGTTTGATCGACAGTCCATCTCCACGACTCAAGTTCTTTGCCTTCATCATCCTTAGAAGGGGTGAATCCCTCCTTCACCGCGAACCAAGTGTTGATGTCCATCTTTAAGTAATATTCCATCTTCGATCTCCAATATTGGAAATCAGCGCCGTCGAAGAATGGAGGTTGGGTGGATGAAAATCCTTCTCTCAACGCCATGGATGTAGCTCTCGGTTGTTAATCCGCAAAATCAGAGCCCCTAGCTCTGATACCACTTGTTGGAACCCGGATGGCTAGAGAGGGGGGTGAATATAGCCAATCACTTGGACTTAGACACGAATCGAATTTCTGCACTCAGAGTTGTTAGTAGCACAGCGGAAGTTGCAAGAACAGAGTATACAGAAAAATAGAAAACACAAACAAAACAACACAACTAGCAAGATCGCTAACAAGGAGGGTTTATAAGGTTCGAGGATAACTTGCCCCTACTCCTTGGCGTGCCCTTAAGGTGGGTGATCCCTTGATCGTCGGCAGATCAAGCCCCGGTTAACACCGGATAGAAGACAACCTCCTTCTCGGTGGAGAAACCTCTCCACAGCGTTTCAATCACAGATGTATGTTTAAGCACAATGAAACAACAAGAAAGATCTTACTCAGCACTAGTAAAGACAAGAACACAGCAAGCTCCCTCAGAGCTCCACCCAGCGACGATCTCACGCAAGAGCCTTCTCCTCGTGTCTTCTCGTTGTTGGATTCGGAGCCTCTTGTTCCCTCCTTCAAGCGCTCAAGTAATGAATGGTTGCTTCATAGATTGTAGTTGCTTGCACAAGATAATGGAACTTCAGAACACGCAAGCAAGATGTGGAGAACACAAAGGCGCAACAAGAACTCAGTTCGCGAACTCTCGAACTCTGCTTCAACGAAGCCTTCTTCCGCCCTTTTGTTTCTCCACTCAGCAGCAGGTGACAGCATCTCCTGCAGCCTCCAGCTGCTTCCCTGCCAACGCCAGCTACCACTGAGCCCTCCCTGGACTTCCTGAGCTCCCCTCAGCCAAGCTCCAGTCGGCAGCTCCAGTCTGCAGCTCCAGCCGTTGCAACCTGAGATGGAAAACGGGCAAACCTGCTCCAAGGAAAGCCTCCATTGACTTCTCCTTGAGTGTTTGAATCCTCCCCTGTCACCTGCAACTTAATCAGAGTGTTAGAGCAGCATATCACACAGTAAATCAAGTATCAGATGTAAGCAGCAGAGAATCGGATACGGTCAGACGCGATCAGAGCGTCTGACAGTGCAATTTGAATTAAGGTGATCGGTCAACGGAACGATCGGAGAGCCTCCTGATCGGTCACCAGGCCGATCAGGCTGAGTCCAGACCGATCAGGCTCCATCCTGATCGGTCCCCAACGCTCGATTAGAAATCGCGATTTCTTTGGGCTCTCCTGGATCGATCACCAGACCGATCCCAGGTTGTGGATCGATCACCCGACCGATCCACCTCTTTCTCAGGCGATTTCTGAGCTTCGCAGTCCAGACCTCCTGATCGATCACCGGACCAATCAGAAAGCCTCCTGATCGGTCACCAGACCAATCAGGCTGGGTCCAGACCGATCAGGCTCCGTCCTGATCGATCATAGAGAGGAACCTGCGATGCTGGATCGTTCTCCAGAACGATCTGCACAGTGATCCTGATCGGACACCAGACCGATCAGGAGCAGTTCAGCAAGAGAACTCAACCTCACTGATTGCTCCCTGATCGATCACCAGACCGATCACGAGCAAAGCAATGGGTGAAACGCGTACTCCCTGATCGGTCACAAGACCGATCAGTCGTCGCTGGATCGGTCACCAGACCGATCCACGAAGGAGCACCGTGCCAACTCCCTGATCGATCACCAGACCGAGCCAGGGGCTCCAACCTAGCCCTCCAAGCTAAGGATTTTTCACCTAACCCTTCAAGTTGGGAATTTGCACCTAACCCTCCAAGTTAGGACTTATCACCTAGACCTCCAAGCTAGGACTTTTCACCCAACTCTTCCGGATTAGGACTTTTCCAAACCTAGCCCTCCAAGCTAGGACCTGACCCTCCAAGCCAGGAATTTTTCACCTAACTCTCCAAGATGGGAATTTGCACCTAACCCTTCAAGTTAGGACTTTTCACCTAGCCCTCCAAGCTAGGACTTTTCACCCACCTCTTTCGAATTAGGACTTTTCACACACCTAGCCCTCCAAGCTAGGATTTTCAACACCTAACCCTCCAGGTTAGGATTTTCCAACACCTAGCCCTCCAAGCTAGGATTTTCCATACCATGTCTGATCCCCGACCAGGACTTAATCATAATCATCATAATCAACCTAAACTAAAATCGATGTCAACACCAAAATAACAATCAGGGTCAGACTGCATCAACAGCTCTAACATGACCCTCAAAATTGCTTTGAGGCAAGGCCTTAGTTAAAGGATCCGCTAAATTTCTTTCAGTGGGAATTTTCTCAATTTGTATATCATTCCTACTTATAATCTCTTTGATCAGATGATAGCGGCGAAACACATGTTTGGATCGCTGATAAGACCTTGGTTCCTTCGCTTGTGCAATAGCTCCATTGTTGTCGCAGTAAACCGGTATTGCTTCATCAATGGTTGGAACAACACCAAGTTCTGAGACAAACTTCTTGATCCAGACTGCTTCCTTTGCTGCTTCCGAAGCTGCAATATATTCCGCTTCCGTGGTAGAATCCGCTACGGTGTCTTGCTTGGAACTCTTCCAACTTATTGCGCCTCCATTCAAAATAAATACATATCCAGACTGAGATTTGGAGTCATCCTTATCTGTCTGGAAACTGACATCTGTATACCCACGTATTACCATATCATCTTCTCCATATATTAGGAACACATCCTTAGTGTTTCTTAAATACTTGAGGATTGTGTTGACAGCTGCCCAATGATCCATTCCTGGATCAGACTGGTATTTGCTTGTGACGCTCAGAGCATACGATACATCGGGCCTAGTACATAACATAGCATACATGATAGATCCTATCGCGGATGCATAAGGAATCTTACTCATGCAAATCCTCTCGTCTTCTGTGCGCGGACACATAGACTTCGAAAGGTTGATCCCATGCCTGATGGGAAGGTAACCTTTCTTGGATTCTGACATGCTAAACCTTTCTAGCACTCGGTCTATATATGTAGACTGCGAAAGACCAAGCAACCATTTTGATCTATCTCTATAGATTCTAATCCCAAGGATATAGGTTGCTTCTCCCATGTCTTTCATGGAGAAAGTTTTGGACAACCAAATTTTAACTGACTGTAAGACTGATATATCATTTCCTATAAGTAATATGTCATCGACATATAACACTAGGAATACGACTGCACTCCCACTAACCTTTTTCTACACACAAGGTTCGTCAGGATTTTGTGAGAAATCAAACTCTTTGATTGTCTCATCAAAACGGATGTTCCAGCTCCTGGATGCTTGCTTTAGTCCATATATGGATCGTCGAAGCTTGCATACTTTGGTTTTATTAACCGATGTGAAATCTTCAGGTTGTATCATGTATACATCCTCAAGCAGGTTTCTATTAAGGAAAGCTGTTTTCATATCCATTTGCCATATCTCATAATCATAATGAGCTGCTATGGCCAGGAGCATCCGAATGGATTTAAGCATAGCTACTGGCGAATAGGTTTCGTCATAATCAATTCCTTGTTTCTACGATATCCTTTTGCCACTAATCTATCCTTAAAGGTAACAACATTACTTTCCATGTCAGTTTTCTTCTTGAAAACCCACTTGCACCCTATGGGCTTAATCCCTTCAGGTGGGTTAACCAAGTCTCATACTTGATTTTTGTACATGGAATCAATTTCTGACTTCATGGCTTCAAGTCATTTATCCCTTTCTGAATTTTTCAGAACATCTTCATAACTGATAGGTTCGTCATCGTTAATGAGTAACACGTCGTTCGATTCACTTATGAGAAATCCATATCTCTCTGGAATATTGCGTGTCCTATCAGACCTACGAAGAAGTGGTGTTGTTTTAGGTTCAACTGATAGCTCATCATTATGAGTTATTGGTTGTGGGTCTAGACTAGGTGTCTCTGTAATGTCTATTGGAGTTTCTTGAACTTCTTCAAGTTCAATGCTACTCCCACTGTTTTCTTGTAAAAGAAATTCTTTTTCTAGAAATACAACATGCCTTGAAACAAACACCTTTTGTTCCAAGGGATGATAGAATTGGTAACCTTTCGTTTCCTTAGGGTATCCAATAAATAGATATTTATCAAACTTAGCATCCAATTTGTCTGATACAGTCCGCTTTACATAAGCAGGACAACCCCATATCTTTAGGTGAGATAAATGAGGTTTCTTACTATTCCACGTCTCATATGGAGTAGTAGAGACTACCCTGGTCGGGACTCTATTTAGTAAGTAAACAGCTGTCTTAAGCGCATAGCCCCAAAAGGATTTTGGAAGAGTTGCATGATTCATCATAGATCTAACCATGTCCATCAAGGTTCGGTTACGCCTCTCAGATACACCATTATGTTGTGGTGTATATGGCGGAGTCCATTGAGACAATATCCATCCCATTGTCCCTAAGATAATCTTGAAACTCTTGACTTAAGTATTCACCACCCCGATCGGATCGAAGTATCTTAATACTTTTGCCAAGCTATTTCTCTACTTCACTTCTGAACTCTTTGAATTTCTCAAAAGCTTCAGATTTGTGTTTCATTAAGAACACATACCCGAATCGTGAGTCATCATCGATAAAGGTAATGAAGTAGCTATAGCCTCCTTGTGCAAGAGTTGACATTGGTCCACATACATCAGTATGTATTAGACCAAGCAATTCTCCCACTGGTTTACCTTTTTCAGAAAAGGATAATTTGGTCATCTTGCCTTTTAAGCATGATTCGCATGTATCAAATGAACCAGGTTCAAATGATTCCAGAATTCCACATCGGTGTAATTTGGTCATGCGTTTCTTGCTTACATGGCCAAGACGACAATGCCACATATAGGAGTCTATTTGATTATCTATTCGAGCATGTTTGTTGCTAACTTCGATATTGAAAACGTCACCGGATAAATCTAACGTGTAGATACCATTGCATAAAGTTCCGGTCCCATAAAGAATACCATTTAAAGTTATGTAACAGCAATTGTTACTAAAAGTTAAATGATAACCCTTTTCATTCAAGCATGAAATAGATACAATGTTCTTTATTAACGAAGGAACAAAATAACAATTATCCAATTCTAAGACAAGTCCAGTAGGGAGCTTTAGCAAATATGTTCCGATGGCAACAGCAGCAATCTTTGCTCCATTTCCAACTCATAAATTCGCTTCTCCCTTGACGAGTCTTCTTCTATTCCTTAGCCCCTATATGTCATTACATATATGTGAGCTACACCCAGTATCAAGTACCCAGGTGTCCGAGGAAATAGAGTGACATTCAATAACGAAGATACCTGAAGAGGATGGGGCATCAGATGTCTTCTTCTTCAGGGACTCAAGATAAACCTTGCAGTTTCTTCGCCAGTGGCCCTCCTTGCCGCAGTGATGGCAAGTGCCTTTTGGTGCCTTTTTAATCTTTTTGGCCTTTTTCTTCCTTCCCTTATTTTGTTCTCTAGGCTTCCTCTTAGAGCCTTTCTTTGAGAAACCAACTAACAGTACCGTCTTCTGATCTTGCTTTACAGAAGGCTCTACAGTCTTCAGCAGGTTAAGCAACTCAGAAATGGTAGTCTCGAGTTTGTTCATCCGATAGTTCATCACAAACTGTGAGTAACTCTTGGGCAAACAATGCAGAATTAAGTCAATACTTAGTTCGTGATCCATTGCAAATCCGAGTGTGCCTAGTCACTCAATGTACCCCAACATCTTCAACACAAACTGTGAAACAGAAGTGTCTTCCTGCATTTGAGAGGTGAAGAGGAGTCTGGAGACCTCAAACCTTTCGGATCTCGCCTGCTCGTCAAACAGCTCATGAAGATGGAAGACGATGGTATGAGCATCCATATGCTCATGCTGCTTTTGTAGCTCAAGTACCATAGCGGCCAGTATGATGCAACTCGCAAATTCAGAATCAGCCACATGTTTCTGATAGGCCACTAACTGGTCTAGAGTTGCATCTTCAGGAGGAAGGTTGGGAAGTTGTTCTTCAAGGACATAAGCAAGCTTTTCTGCCTTGAGGACTATCCTCAGGTTTCGAAGCCAGTCCATGAAGTTTGGCCCAGTCAGCTTATTGGTGTCCAAAATGGAACGCAAATTCAGAGAAGACATGATCAGGTGATTATCCTAGAAATACAAATTGAGGTTATGTGATGAGAATGATAAAGAATGCATCATTATACATTAATTAAATCCTATTTATTTTTTGAATTGAATAACCCTTTTTATCAATTCGGGAGATCGTAGGAACATCTCCAAATAGGTTGATATCCAACCATAGATAAGAACAACCATGGCTAGAGTCCATCAAGTTATTCTTAGCTATGAATGTAGGTAATTATACCGATTACATATTATACATATGTAACTATCACATTATGCTATCAACTAATTGAATGTTTGCATAAATCATTGGGTTGTTAACTCATTAACAAGTATGCAACAATATACATAGCACCCAACTGCACCTCTCTTTACATCAACCTTGGCTGTGGCACAACAAATTGATGCTCCAAGCTTAAGGCTAACCCATTAATCAAGAAATAGTTTTAATATGGTTGGAGCTCATTCAACCGTTTAGTCAGGCTTGGATGTGTCCAACAACCAAAACTAAGGATTGACCTCTGACTCCAACTATATTAATCATAAACTAATTCCATGATTTGAACATGTTGAGGTTCAAGCCGGGCATGGATGTGTCCATCAACCTAAACGAGAAACAAAACTCCAGTTCTAACTATATTAATGGAAGGTGTTGGTCTTAATAATTTGTAAGGGGTTTTGGGTCTTATCCTTTTCTTTTATGCACATTCATGACATATAATTATGTCATGTTCTAACGATTTCCTTAATAAAGTATGTATGTGACTTAATTTATCAAGTCTCATTAATTGAATTAGGAACCGGATTTCCTAATTCTAATTTCATACTTTATTCAAGGAATTGCTTTGGGAAACAATTTCCTGAATTATCATAATCAATTTCGGAAATAATATGTTTAAGACTTTGATTTCTCTAAATCAAATCTTATTAAATTAAGGGACAAATTCCCTTAATTCAACCACATATTATTTTCATGAAAATCTTATTTAAGGAAATATACTCTATAGGAAACAATTTTCCTAAATAATTTTGGAGACAATAATATGTAAGAGCATCACCTCATAAATCAAATAAGGAAATTATCGTTTGAGAATCATCTCAAAAATTTTCAAGATTTGATCACATATTTTATTTATGGAAAATTAATATCAATAACTTAATTTGGATGGCTCCCCGAGGCTCAATCCAAATTAAACGTTTGACAATTTAAATTCAATTTAAGAAATTTAATTATAACAACTAACTTTAAATTGGACGTCTCCCCGAGACTCAATCCAAAATAAAGAATTTTATAAATAATTTAATTTTCAATTATAAATTTAATTGCCAATTAATATTTTCATAATTTGTCTAGACATTCTTGAAAGAAAGTGCCCAAAATTGCGTGCTTTCCATAAATGGAAAGTTTTCAAAAATAAAAATTTTTCAGAATAATTGTAAGTTTCTGGTACAAAGAAAACTTACGTTTTTCCAAAATTGGAAAATTTCCAAAATAGGAAATTTCCAAAATTGGAATGTTTCCAAAAATGGAAAGTTTTCACAATTATCATAAAATTTCAGAAACGGAGATATTTCAAAAGTTTGCGAAATTTCATGAGGATTTCCAAACTTTGAAATTTCTAAATTGAAATTTTACCATAATTGGAAAGTTTCCATAATTGAAAATTTTTCCAAAATTGAGATCATGATAAAGCTTTTCGCAAAACAATTATACGATTATGTCGAACACAAACCTCGGCTCTGATACCACTGTTGGGACCGGGTGCATGTTGACATGGATGCGGGTTCATAATTTTAAAATTAATTACGTGCAACGTAAGGTTTAACATAAATAATTTCTCTAAATCATTTAACCACACATTTAAGCATACAATTTTATCTTGTGTAGACATGATCATATATTTAAAATTTTTGCAGAAATGTAAACTAATTTACATATTACCTCGCGTAACTCGAAGGAAGGGACGAAATCCAACCGTAAGCGTCCCTTGGAAGCTCCGCCTCTATTCGCGTCCACGCCGAGTATTTTCGGGATGACTTAGCAAAGCCACGAGTTTCGCGTTCTCGAGAACTACTAGATTCTCCGAGAACGCGATGAGAAAAACCAAGATAGAAGTCGGAAGACTAACCACAAAAGGATGGTCAGCTGGTGCTCCTTCTTGGGGCTGGTTGGCGCACGGCAAGAAGGGGAGAAGAGAAGGAGAGAAAGAGAGGGAGAGAGCCTATATCTTCATCTCTATGATTCACCACCCAAGCATTGCCTTGGGTCCTTTATATAGTGGCCTCTCAACCATCAAGCCTCTCAAATATGGAATAACTTATTCCATCATGCCAAATTTGATTTTATATCATGGTTAAAATCATATTTTAATTCATGATAAAAATCAATCAAGTCTCTTCTCTCCTATGGAATAAATTTCCTTATCATGGTAAATCAATCCATGATTGATTTTATAAAATAAACCAATCCATGGTTCATTTTAATTTCCATGAAAAATAAACCAAACTTTGGTTTATTATATAAAAATTTATATCATCCATAATTTTATAAAACAAACCACACTTGGTTTATTTTATAAATTGAACCAAAAACTTGGTTCTCTCCCTTTGTTGTGGCCGGCCAAGCAAAGAGGATGGAGGCCCTCTTTGGCCGGCCCATCCAAGCCAAGCCCCAATGAATTAAACTTATTTAATTCATCTATTAAGTCTTCAAAAGACTTAGCCATTTTACGCTTCCGATGCGTCTCTGAAAAATTCAGATTCGACTTATCGTTTGGCTCAACCAAACTTAATCTCTCTTGATTGGAAAATCCAATTTTCAACTCGTTTTAAATCCCTCGGATTACTCGTAGTGCGTGTGACTAAATAGGCTTTCGATTTATGTTGGCCGTCTATAATTAATCAATTAATTATAGAACGATCATGAGTGGCACCTAGTAGTACATCATGATCCCCAATTAATCGAAAGATCAACGGTTGACCTCAGAAACAATTCTGAAACCCTTCAGCAGCTATAATGAATCGTGCCCCATTCCCTTCACCATCTTATACCCACTTGGTTCAGGACATGGTCTATGTGTGTCAGTCCCCACTAGGCTGACTACGTCACACCTAGCCCAAGTAACGTTTTCTCGTCCTACGGATTCTAATTACTCTCATGTATTTAAGAGATTCATACTCTGAACATGTCATGCTCTGGCCAGAGGCTTCGAGTAACAATCCGACGATAGGCCTCGGGTATACATCTCCTCGCAAGGAGTGGTGAATCCTTTGTAGGCTGTTCAAACATCTTCGGGCACTTCGGCTTATACCCAATCATCCTGGGTCCACACCTCCTTGGAGATGCTTGCTTAAGATGTCAAAGTATAAGTCTCCATGACCAAGATGACTTGAACACCGCAAGTCAAAGGAACATCGCACTTAAGCTGCAGTAAGAACTTCACTGACATATCTATATGTAGACTACCATATGAAGTTTTACAGCCAGTCACTCCAATGAACTAGTTCCCTTAACTAGCATTCATGTTTATCTCCGGACATCTCAATGTCACCAGCCAGTGAGAATCAGCTGATTAGAGAATAACCCATGCTAGTCTCAACAGAATTGATAGTGTCCGTATTTATCAATTCATCGACTAGGGACAATTTCAATACTTCACAATTGCACATGTAGAGATAATCACTAGTTGTGAATTCATCACAAATTCTCTCATGCTGTGAATTGTATTGCGGACATTCAGTAAATGAGTTTAAGATCTCAATCAAATACACAAACATGTATACTCAAATAGTGAATATTCATTTATTAAAATAAATGATTACAATCATAAGGCGATTGCCTTAGGACACTNTTGAATATCAGTACGGTAATAAAATTTTAGGAAATTCAATTTGAATTGAAGATAATTTTCAAACATAAGCCTCTTTTTCGAAAAACATTTAAAATGATTTTTGTAAAGCATAATTTTGAAAATATAGTGATTATATTGAAGGCATAAAACTTCTTCTTTTAATTTGAACTTCCTTTAAATCTGACACAGTCCTGGGAGGCTTGTTGACCACAAGTTAATCCTCCTCTTAGTCTAGGGTTTGTCAAAATTAAAAGGAACAATTTTGAACATGCCTTTTGAGTATGATAATTTTTTTAGGAGATAGATTTTTGAAAACATAATTTGGTATGATAACACAGTTTTCGAAAACCCATTTTGAAATGATAATAATTTTTCAACGATATTTGAAAGAAAATTAAAAAGAATAAACCATTTCTCTTACTATTTAACTCAATCTAATGTCATAGGGGACTTCAGTGTTATCTATGTTTGACTATGTTGACTAGGGTTTGACTATGTTGACCAACCAATGACTAAATCAGAACAAGCCCTAGACTCTATTTATTGTAATATTTAACCAAAAATTTAGGAATGAAAAGTAGGGTACAGTACAAAAAAAGGTAGCATGAATAACTTTTACAAACTGAATCATACTTTTTAGGTCTAGATGTCTCAACCCAGTTCTATGTGATCAAGGCATGTTAACCTTATGGGTTTTGTGAGACAGGTTTGAAGGTAAAAATGATTTTTGAAAAAGAGAATAATTATTTAATTTTGAAAACAGGTTTGAATTTGAAAAAGAATTTGTGTTTGAAAAGGAGTGATTTTGAAAAAGAATTGAATCTATAATTATTTGAAACTTGTGTTAGATTCGAATTTGACAAAGATAATTTGAATTTGAATTTCAAAAAATTGGCTTCCAGGTCTTGGCGAGGCACTAGGCCTTCTTTGGCGTAGCCTTATGGGATCATCCACCCTTTTCTAGACAAGCCTTTTAATGAAATTTCATTTTCAAATTAAATTAGGTCATTTTCTGGTCTAACTAGCTTGGGTCTTGGATCGGTAGCTTCGGCTGGTTTCACCAGTCTAAAGAGACCAAGTAGACTTGATCTTATTAGAGTTGGTTCCCCAACGTACTATCATCTCACCTCCTCCCAATACTATGTTGTCAAATTTCAATTAATTAGTTGAGTCTTAAACTAATCAATCCTAATTTTAAGCAAAAAAATAAAATAAAATAAAAGGAACCTACAATTAAAGCCAAAAAAATGATCTACGTTTACATCATAATCATAATAATATTCTGGATTATCAACACAGCAATATTATGAATTAAATTATCTAACAAATTAACCTTAACTAATTTGTATGAATTAATCATATTATTCAGGGAAATAATGGATTTTCGGAAAACTGTAAATTTACCTTTTGATTCCCGGTTGGGAATCCCCCCTTGATACTTGCCGTCTTCCCTTTGCTTGATTGTTTCCTCAGTATTTGTAGTGGTCGCGAGCTAACCGGACAAGTTTCCGAGGATACCTTTCTTTGTCGTCAGATTCTGAGTCTGAGTTGGACTCAGGTTCTAGTTGAGGCCTCTTTTGCAGTTCTCTTGGAGTTTTCCCTGCAATAAAACTTATACCTTTCTCGACCATTATAGTATCTATTTGATTATTCAATTCTAATTTAAAAAAAGATTCAAAATTAGTTACCATCTTAGTCAGTTCGTCGTCTGATTCTACTGGTTCGATTTCGATTCTGGATTCGAGTTCAGATTCTGATTCGGCTATTTGTGCTTGGACATCAAGTACCTCAATGTCGGAGCTCTCTTCGTGTAGGTTGATTAGTTTCTCCCACATTTCTTTAGCACAGTTGAAGGATCCAACTAGCTTGAGTTGCTGGTTGGTTAGACCACATTGTATGATTGCAGTCGCCTTTGCATCTGCCTCGATCTTCCTCAAGGTTGGTTCGTCCAATTTCTCCCAAGCGATCGACATTCCATCTTCTACGGGAAAAGAAAATCCCGTTTGGATGATTAGCCATAGGTCCATGTGGGCTTTTAGAAGCGACTCCATTTGACTTCTCCAAGAGTTGAAGTTCTTGCCGGAGAAGAGTGGTGGACGGGTACTGTTCCATTCTTGATTGGCCATTAAGAACAAATCTTGCAGACAAACAGAAAAATAGAAATGTACCAAGACTTGGTCTTGGATTAGTAGTGCGGGAGCAAGAGAAAAATAATCCAAAATAAATATTGCACGATTTTCGAGGCAAAATAATATTAAAATAATAAAAACAATTTATGATAAATTTTTGAAAATGTTGATTTTGTAAATTCTGATATTTGAAAAAGTAGGAATTTAATGTTTAGAAAAAAAATTTGCTCGAATTAAAGTAGCACGAGTTTCGAGAAAAATATTAAAATAATAATAAAAAAAATTTATGACAAATTTTCAAAAATTGTTTGTTTTATTAAATCAGACTTATGGTGAAAATATGAAAATTCAAAATTGAAAAAGGGCGGAAAAGATTGAGTGGTGTTAATTAAAAGAGAAAAGAAATAAAATAAAAACGTTTGTAAATCCGAAAAACTCCCAAATTGGTGGTTGCACCAAATTTGAGCTTCCCCGCTCTGATACCACTTGTTGGATCGAGAATTGCGAGAGAGGGGGGGGTGAATGTCGCAGTTCGTTTTTCGGAAGATTAAAAAGAGTAAGTGCGCAGCGGAAAAACAATGCTAACAATTTCGTTTTTACTTGGTTCGGAGCCTGTGTCGACTCCTACTCCAAGGCCCACGGTCGTTGACCGTTTTCTGCGGGCAATTCTATACGTGCGAGAAAGTTTACAATAAATATTACAGAATCAGAATAGTAAACTTAATTAGGCTCTTTGTTACCGACGTCCGTTGTAGATCGAAGTGTTGGAGCAGCAGGACGTCGTCAGCTCGAGTTGGAAGAGTCGGGAGCGTGTCGTGGAAGCAGAAGAGCGTGGAAGCTTCGTAGGAATTGATGTCCTTTGAAGAGGGTCGAGGCCCTCTTTATATAGGGCAGGGGGCGCCCGATTTGCGCGGGGCGCCCCCCACGTGGCTTCCGATCCGGTGAGCTCTCGGTCGTGGCTGATCGCTTCGACTTCGGGATAATGGCTGACTGGGGCGCCCGATGCGCACGGGGCTCCCGATTGACCGGTCAAGTTTTATCACCGAGGCTTCTCGATGGTGAGCTGCAGCCGCCTTCAGTAGCGTGGCACAGTGGGCGCCCGAGACACACGGGGCGCCCGACATGCGGGGCGCCCGATTTGCGCGGGGCGCCCCAAATATAGCTGCTGTCGGGGCGTTTACTTCTCTGCTGACTTTGGGTTGACTCTGGGGCGCCCGACACATCCGGGGCGCCCTACTCAGCTAAGGCCTCACTCCTTTGAGGCTCTCTGAGCTGCAGAAACACAGTCCTTCGGTCCTGCATCCAGGGTTAGTCCAAAACAGCAAATAATAAGTTAGTTGAAACAGCCTTAGCTGTCTTGGTTCTGACTTTGGATCTCCAAAATGGAGCCCTAGGTCGAACCGACGCCTAATGTTCCCTCGAGGGGAACGCGTCCTCACCTACTCCTCTCGGGAGAGTTTTACCTGGTGCCAACCGGATCCTCCAGTTGGACTTTTGCCCAGCAGTCCTTCGCCAGGTCTTGAGGTACCAAGCTGCCCTTCGCTTGGTGCCTAGCAGCCCTTTGCTAGGTCTTTTCTTCTGGCAGTCCTTCGCCAGTGCCTAGCATTCCTTCGCTAGGGCTTTTCCATTCTGGCAGTCCTTCGCCAGTGCCTAGTATTCCTTCACTAGGGCTTTGTCCATTCTGGCAGTCCTTCGCCAGTGCCTAGCATTCCTTCGCTAGGGCTTTTCCTGTCTGGCAGTCCTTCGCCAGTGCCTAGCATTCCTTCGCTAGGGCTTTCTTTCCTGGCATTCCTTTACCAGTGCCTAGCAGTCCTTCGCTAGGGCTTTTTCTGCACACTCAGTGAACAACGTTAGATCACAAATAAACTTAACTTTGAATCCTTTGCCAATATCAAAACCAGGTTCGATATGGTGCTTCCTGCACCAACAAGAGCCTCCTTGAGTCTGTCCAAGGTAGCCCATACTTTCGACCGTGCCTGGGCCAGATCCTCCTAGAAGTCAGATAGGCGATCATCTGCCATCAGGAGGTCGGACTCCTTCTGGGCGAGCCGACGCACTTGGTCTTTGACACGTTCGTTTGACCTCCTGGTAGAGGCCTCTAGAAGGCGAATATCGCCCGACAACTTCTTCTCATTCACTTGAAGTTGGTCCCGCTCCCGAGTCACCCGGAGCAGGTCGTTGGTGACGGTCATAGCCTTCTCGGATGCCAAACGTTCCCGGTGCCTGGAACTCGGGAGAGAGGACTCCATGGCTAGCAAAGTGTCTAGCTGATGCTCCACCTTCGCGCGAAGAGCTCTGCTGACCCCCGCTTGTATAAGTCCCGCTCTGTGCTCGTAGTCAGTTGCGACCTCTGCTCTCAGGGCCCGGAGGGTCAAGGCCTCAATCTCGAGTCAGGCATACAAGCCACAACCAGGCTGTCAGGCAATCTTCAGCCGTCTATCATTGCACCAAGGAATTATAGAGCATACAAGAAACAATCTATGTACCGGGAACACACACCTTCAAAAGAGACTCACGAAGAGTGGTGAGAGGCCCCGCTGAGACTCTCACGACTTCCCCCCTTAAGACCTCGAGGTGTCAACCCGGCTCTCGGAAGGCAACGAGCCCCTGCACGGAGGAAGTAGCTGGACAGTAGGAGCTCCGGGTGGCAGTGTAGAAGGGTCGGAGTCGCCCTCCTCAGAGTTGAAAGTCCCCTCGAAAGAAAGGCCCTCGGCAGGAACCTCCTTCAACTGCACCGGGGGGAAAGATTGCATGGAAGCCTCCAACGCTACATTTAGTCTTTTTTGAAGGCGGTGTAGTTGCATTCGGTATTAGGTGGCAATGCTTTCTTACCCTTAGTGACCTCGGCAAGGTCAACCGAAGAAGAGCCGGAGGCCTGACCACCTGCCTCCGGAGCGGCAGTCGACGGAAAATGTGGAGATAGGGGAATAGCTTCCCCACCATCAGAAGGTGGAACATCTCCTCAGGGACAGATGGAAGGGTGCTGGGGCCACTAGAGCGCAACCATTTCCATCTGGGACCTGAGCCTTCCGGAACCTTCCTCTTCTGCCGACCAGATAATTAGGTTGTTGAGGGGGCAGTAGGGGCGACGACTCCTCGGTGACCCCCTCCGGATGGACAGCAGCCGTGGGCGGGACATCCTTTGAAGGAATGCCCACCTTCGGGTCAACCAATGGACCTGAAGTCCCCCGGTCAGCAAACGGCGGAGGCACAACAGGAGCCTCTGCCCGTTCTGACGAGGCATACTCACTGGACGATTCAGCAGTCCCCTCCGAGGACTTGGCCGGTGCAGGGGGCGCACTTGGAGCAGCGAGGGGAGGATCCAGAGCCTCCTTGTTGGCTTCCTCTCACTTGATAAGTCGGTGCATTGCCCTCGGAATCATGAGTTCATCTGCAATGACTAGGCAAGAGGATATCAGTTAGAACTAACTGGCATTGATTAAAAAGATGAATGCACAAAGGCTAAGGCTAATCTGGGTCACTTTAGAGCTAAGGTTCCCTCAGTATATGAGCTCCTCACTCTGCATCAGACTTGGGCCACTAAACTCCATGCCAGAGAGTATGTTCTTGGCGCGCTAGTAGGCTGTACTCTGGAGGAAATCCCTTAATGAGGGAGGAGTTGGTAGATCCTCCGTCTAACGGAGAGGACTGAAGGGTTGCGTAGGCAGTCAGATGAAGAAGAACTTCTCTTTCCACCCTTTGTGCGAGGAAGGAAACCCTCATAGGAACCTATGGTCGGGACGCGCCGAAAAGCTAAAGGCCCCTCGCGAGCCGATCGGAATGAAGAAGAAATGAAAAAGGCGAGGGGTCAATGGGATATCGAAGAGCTTGAAGATAATGTATGCTCCACCCATCTGGGCAAAGGCGTTGGGACCTATCTGGTGTAGAGGGATATCAAAGTAGGAGGCCATATTCATGAAAAAAAGAGGAATGGGGAAGTGGAGCCCCGACTCTACTTGCCCCAGAAAGAAGGTAAAGAAGCCTACGGGAGGCTCCATCAGTGTCTGATCTACTTTAGGGACCACCATCGCCATCTTGGCCGGAATGTCGTAGGCCTCAATGGCCGCTTGCAAAGCCTCTGACCTCATTCTCGAAGAGGCAGATTCATGTCACTCCGCTCGATTACCTTCCATGGTTCCTTAGGAAATAGACGAGAAGGAGGCAGAGGACTTACGCGAAAAGGATCTTTAGGGAAGAAGATGAAGATGAGGTTCACCAAACAACGAAGCTAGAAGGTGACCGAACGTCTTCGCCTCCCCTTCTTATACGGAGGAAGTCGCCCGCATGAGTGCAATAGAGGCAAGGCACGTGAACGGCAAGAAACCGTCGCACCAGGGCGACGCCATGGAGCAGCCGCTTGACATGAGTCTGCTACAGCTGCACACGACAGTAAGATATCATGAAGAGAGCATTTGGGGCTCGTGATGACAAGGAATTCGCGAAGGGGCTTTGTCACCATTAAAGAATATCATGCTCCTTTATGAAGGACGGACATGTATCATCACAATACCTCGAAAACCATAGAAGCCTTTTTGGGAAGACAAAATCTAAAAGGGATTGTCTCAAGACCCGAGGTAAATTTTACAATACTCGGACCCAGTATAACCGTCTGAGAAGCAGCGACGGGTGCAAGGACCCACTGGGACATAGCTTTTTCATCGCCACGCTAGTCTAATCAGTAAGACACACTTCCTTCGATCAGACTTGAAGGGAGGGACTTGTGATGGAGTTGAGTACCCCGTGGCTGACACGTGGGTTGAAGAAACTGTGTGGCAAGATATAGCGAGTCTGAACGACTTTTTTTCCGGAGCTCCCGAGACCCTCTCGGGAAGGAGATCTCCCGGGACCCCCCCCTCCTGTGGATAGACACACCCCGAAGTTCAAATCAGAGTACGCACTCCCGAAATTACCTGGCGAAGCCAGGTCTCCGAGACTATCTTTGAAAAGCGAAATGCCCAGAACCCTGAAACCACCCCAGGACACACCTCTAATACTGCAGTCTCTTAAAAAAAAATTCCTCGCGCCTGGGTGCCTCACCTGCCCAGTATTCACCGTGATTTTCTCCCTCTGGACACTTATAGGGCAAAGACCAGGGGACTGTTAGGATGGCGGATCCATCTTTTTTGCATCTAATACTGCAGTCTCAAGCAAAATAGAAGATTGATAAATCAGGAGAACATCACCCCTACAATGACTCTTTCTGTTATACCCATCGATCTCATAACTCATTATAACAATTTCATATATAAATATCAACCGTCACGGTAGGGGGGCATTATACCGGAGATAACGAAAGGAATAACAGAAACAAAATCAAGGAGCGTCTCTTAATTCTGATCCATCATTTTCGGCGTAAATTGGATCTCTTGCCGCTGTTTCCTTTATTTACGGCAAGAATTGGGAAATTATGCCATCATCATTTGTTGTTTTGCACGTTCTTTCAACGATTGTCATAAATCATTCACCTAATTTTAGAAATATTAAATTAGATCTCCAAAAAAAAAAATGTAAAATTCTTCCGACAATGGTCTTCGTTGGTTGACTAGCTAGTCCCCAGCTACTTTATTAAAAAAAAATTGACCAAATAATAAACCAAAAATGATCCAATCCAATAAAAATTTTCTACCAATAATTAAAATAAATATTTAAAATAATAATTAATCAATCCTATCGCTACCTCCCGGACTAGTCCAGCTACTTTATCAGACCAATTGACCAAGCAAATAACTCACCAGGTCTCAAATGCCCTATAATTTATCAAATCGAGATCCATCACCTTCTGTCGCGTTCAGGTCGATCTCCCCACTCTCCGGTCTCGATCTCCTCTCCTCCTAGCAAACCCTTCCATGGAGCCTCATCACCCCATCGAGCTCCCCTTTTGCGGCCACACCAAGCCCAAGCTCTATCTCCTCTCCTTCCTCCTCCTCCTCGTTCTCTTCCTCCTCGCCCTCATCTCCTCCTCCAAGCAGCCTTCTTTCCCTTCCTTCGGCTACCCGTCTTCTTCCCCCAGGTTGCCGGCGGGCTGCGACATCTCCCGCGGCGAGTGGGTTCCGGATCCGGCCGCCCCCTACTACACCAACCTCACCTGCTCGCTGATCCAGGAGCACCAGAATTGCATGAAGTACGGGAGGCCCGACAGGGACTTCTTGAAGTGGCGGTGGAAGCCGACGGCCTGCGATCTGCCGGCCTTCGACGCGGCGCGCTTCCTCGAGCTCGTGAGGGGAAAGTCGATGGCCTTCATCGGCGACTCGTTGGCTAGAAACCACATGCAGTCCTTGATGTGCCTCTTGTCCAAGGTAAACGATCCATGATCTGCTCGACAACACATGAAAATCGTTAGCAATTTCTGCAATGTTTTGTGAAAAATCTCCATCTCTCAACCCTTGTCGAGCAGATCTAGCTAGCTCATGACCCTTCTAGTCCTGCATTTAGTGACATTCTCACTGAGGTTCATTTTCAGGTGGAGTTTCCAGAAGACCTCAACTCAACAGATAACTACTTCAAACACATGTTCTACAGCAACCACAAATTCACCATTTCGAGTTTCTGGTCCCGATTTCTAGTTAAAACTGAGGAGGTCGATTCAGACGGCCCCGACCACACTGGCCTGTGGAACCTCTACCTCGACGAAGCCGATGACAATTGGGCTTCCAAAATCGACCAGTTCGACTACGTGATAGTATCCGATGGCATCTGGTTCAGTCATCCAACATTCTTCTACGAGAAGAGAGAGCTCGTCGGCTGCCACTTTTGCCTCGTCGACAACGTCACTGATCTCCCGATTTGGTACTCCTATAGAGCGGCACTGAGGACGACTCTCCGAACCCTTATCGACCTGGACGGATTCAAAGGCGAAATATTTCTACGAACGATTTCGCCGTCTCATTTCGAGAAGGGGGAGTGGAACAAGGGAGGGGACTGCGTGAGGAGGCGGCCGTTTAAGAAAAACGAGGCGAGACTGGAGGGGAGAGATTTGGACTTCCACCAGATTCAGATGGAGGAGTTCAGGGAAGCCGAGAGGGTTGCGAAGGAGAAAGGAGTGAAGTTGAAGTTGTTGGATGCGACGGGAGCCATGCTGTTGAGGCCCGACGGGCACCCGAGCCGATTTGGCCATTGGGCGCACGAGAACGTGACGCTGTATAACGACTGCGTGCACTGGTGTTTGCCTGGACCTGTCGATGTATGGAGCGACTTTTTGTTTGCGACGATGCTAGGCGATCGAGTGGATTAATCATTGAGTCTCTCTTGTTGACTTGGGTGCCAACTGTTTTCAGATGATGGTTGTACACGATTTGAATGAAGTTCTTGCTTTTAGGGAATCGATTCGTCATCGTGTGTGTCGTGCAAAATGTTCTCCCTCCGAGTATCTTGGAAAAATATTGATCGTCCTGTGCGTCGCCGACATTTGCGTGTTTATCACAAGCAACGGTTTTTTATCAAACGGTACACATGAAAATTAAAAATTATCAAAAGATGTAAAGAAATTTCTTTTTGCCAAAAGGTAATTTAATGATCCTCCTCTTATATCCCTCCCATTAAAAATTTTCTTTCTCTTTCTCATTAGAATTCTGAAACATTTGAACCCTTTTTTTAGACTTTTCAATTTAAAATAATATATTATGAGAATCGGCTAAAAAAACGTAAGATAAACAAAGAAAAAATATTTCAGTTAAAAGAAACATTTCTTCCGGCATGATTTCAGAAATATAAATAGATGTTTCTTTATATTTTATTAATATAAATTAATATATTAAATAATATATTAATAAATATATTAATATATTAAAAAACTTATCACGGCACAAGATTTTAGGTTCGGGTCTACGTTGGGCCTGAAGTCAGTCAAATGACTTCAGACCCAAGGTGCACTTAAATTTTTTTCCATTTTAAAAAGTTTTTTTAATATTTAATCATGATTTATAAAATTAATTATTTATAGGATAATTTTTTATATAATTCTACAAGCTGTGACAAAATCCTCTTATTTTATTGAAATATTCAGGTATGATCAAAACAAGCTTACATTTGTTTAAACTTGAAATAAGAAGGTTCCATCTGGATACTACATAAATACACAAAGCATTGTAAAATTGGGTTCCTTGCAGACCATCAACTCATATTTTCAGAATTTATTGCAATAGAACTTTTGTAGATCCATCAGTGGGTACGACACAAGTAGCACGACACAAGAAGATCATTTTTAGTGGTTAGGACTAAGTTTTGACATCATAATTACCTTCTCCTAGCTCAATCCAACCTAGTGATATCAAGTATTAAGAAATTCAAATATCGTACGTCCATCAGTGGGTTTTGGCGGAAACTCACTCATGGACCTAGAAAAGTCTGATTGCAATAATTTCATATATTATGAGTTTATGGTGTTGTAAAGACTCGAATTGTGTTATCCAATGTGTATTTTGAGACATTTGATATTCTTGGAATGTGGCACCTCAACATTGTGTACAATATAGAATATCTCTCGGTGCATTTCCTGTGTGTGATTCTACCCAGGAAGTTAAATAATTTTAGCACTCCTTGGATATTTTAAGGAAGGGGGAAAAAAGTTTTAAAAAAATGAGTTTGGTGTGCTCCTAAACTTCATCCCCTTGAAAAAAATCATTTGGATTTCATTTTAGGTCCAAAGAAGACCTAAAATAAATTTATTTCAAACACTCTTTGAGCTTGAAAATTTTCATTTCAATATGGCATTTAGGGCTACAACAGACAAGTAAATTCAATAACACTATATTCCACTTTTCCCATCATACATATTACATATAAATATCATTTAATCAAGATGCCAAACAAGCTATAAACTGGATAAATCTACTGAAAGAAAAAGAAAATTAACATATCGAATCCAGAGTAAGTAACTAGGACGATTTACTAATAGTACAAATAAATAAAAATGCCCATAAGGTTGAAGCAGAGGGAAGATAGACATGACAACTTTCGACCAGCAATTAAGGGTGAGAATAAGCACATACCACCTTCTCATTTGAAGTATTGCAAATAACAACTTTTACTCCCTTTGCTAGAGCCTCATCGATCAACCTACAAAGAGAAGGTAATTAATATTAGAAACAATTATGAATAAAGTATTTTTCAAAAGTGCAACTCAAAAATATTTCAGGTCTGAAATGAAAAATTTCAAACCCTCTTTGGGCCTGAAATTAAATATTTCAGGCCCAAAGAGGGTCTAAAATAAAAAATTGCAGGCTCAAAGAGGACTTGAAATAAATTTATTTCAGACCTTCTTTGGACCTTCATTTTAGGTATTTCTGGTCTTCTTTATTTATAAGGAATTATAAAGAAAGAAAGAAATATATAATATTAATAAATACATATAATTTATAGAGTAAAAATATAATAAATGAATATAACTTAAATATAAATAAAATTTATAAATGTAAAAAATAAATAAAATAGATAATAAAATATATTTATGAGCAAAATTATAGAGATAAGAATAATTTACTAAAACAAGCTATGATTCTGCATTGTTGCTTTATCGTTTTATGCCAACTGATACGGTATGAGAACATAATTGATATTCATTAGGACTAAGTTTAGACACCATAAATACCATCTCCTAGCTCAACTCTAACTAGTGATATCGAGTATCAAGAAATCCAAATATCCTAGATTCATCAGTGGGTTTCTACCGAAATCCACTGATAGACCTACAAAAATTCTATTGCGACAAATTCTAAAAATATGAGTTGATGGTCTGTAAGGAACCCAATTTTGCTATGCATTTTGTATTTAGGTAGTATCTAGATGAAACCTTCTTATTTCAAGTTTAAATAAATGTAAGTATGCTTTGATCATACCTGAATATTTCAATAAAATGAGAGGATTTTGTCACAACTTGTAAAATTATATAAAAGATTACCTTATAAATAATTAATTTAATTTAATAAATCATGATTAAATATTATAAAAAATATTTTTAAAATGAAAAAAATTTGAGTGCACGTTGGGCATGAAGTCATTTGACTTCAGACCCAGCGTGGACCTAAACATGAAATCATATAGTGTGATAAGTTTTTTAATATATTAATTAATATATTATTTAATAAAATAATTTATATTAATCAAATATAAATAAACATTTTTTTATATTTCTAAAATCATGCTAGAAGAGATGTTTCTTTTAATTGAAATATTTTTTCTTTATTTTCCTTACGTTTTTAACCGATTCCTATAATATATTATTTTAAATTGAAAAGTTTGAAAAAAATTAGGTTCAGATGTCTCGAAATTCTAACTGAGAAAGAGAATTCTCAGCGGGAGGGGTATAAGAGGAAGATTACTATATTTGATGCGTCATTTGGTAAAAAGAAAATCTCAATATGTCTTTTGATAATTCTTAATGTTTACGTGCGTCGTTTGATAAAAAGTCGAATAAGTAAAGAATTATGTACAATTTTAACCTTTTCCATGAATTTTATATAAGCAAATCCTTTGAAAAATCAATGAAACACATTCGACCGAAAAAAGGAAAAAAAAAAACACAATCAACAAACACAAGTTTTCGGGAGAAAAATGGCATTGACAAGTGACAAGTACGCACGACATATAAATAATAATAGAAAATTGTTTTTTTTTTTTACTTTGTTTGATTATCATTTGGGAAGAATCTAATATTTAGTGCACATGGATTAGATGGGATTCGAGATGGTGGTGTGGTTGTTAATTTGATGACTTTTTATTTTTTTTTCATCAGTTTTTTTAAGGGAAAGTTGTCCTTAATTTCCTAATCACACATTCAATTTTACCATAAGTCACAATGTCAAAATAAATTTATTCTCACTCCCCGAAGAAATTTATTTTTTTATTTCAAGTCTTTAATACTCCCTAATGCACATCAATTTATTTAATTATCTCTATTTTTTATAAATATAAAAAATTCAAAGAAGGTATAATTTCTCCTAAATATAATACATTTAAACTATAATCTAATATAATTTTTTTTATCAAATCGAGCATAACTCTTTTTTCGCCTGACTATTAATCCATTGTGAGTTTGACTAATCAATTCCGCTTAGGCTAAATCGATTGAGTCAATTGGTTCAACCTAAATCTAATTGATTGGTATAACTCTTGATCGATTGGTGAGACGGAAAAAGAGTCATGCTTAATTTATTAAAAATATACTAAATTTTAGTTTAAATATATTAAATTTAAGATAAATTATATCACTTTTTAAACTTTTATGCCTATAAAAAATATGATAATTAGGTAAATTGATGTTTATTAAAGAACTAAAATAAACATATATGTTTCATGATAGAGAGAGTGAAAATAATTTTTTCTCTATAAGAGTTGACGGTAAAATTTTGATTTCGATAGGAAACTTTAGGACAATTTACTATATTTTGAAGGGGCATTATGTATCTAATGTAAGCCAATTAATTTTAAAATGATCAATATAGTACCATAAACATTTTAATTGATGGTCGAAATAAATCAAAAAACCTTCACAATAGATAGTACATCAATTCATTATTTTTAATTAATCGTTTATTAAAATAAATTCATCTATTAATTTATTAAAATTAAAATTAAAATTAAATTTTTAAATATTTAAAAAATTAAGAAAGATCTTGGATTAGGTTTTATTTATTTATTTATTTTTCGTTAGTGGCCACATGCGTCGTAGGTAAGATGGCTTTTTAAATGTAAGGTGTAAACCAGAATCTTAGATCTGAAAGTCCTGTGTGGCTCTTGTTAAAGCGGTTTTCATTCTTCCAAATTATTAAGAGAAATGATACGCTAAATAAAAATAAATTTCTCGATGAAAATTTTAATCGTCATTTAGCATGTCCGATGATCGATCAAACATTATCGTTTATTTTTGATCGTCGCCCCGATTCAAACTATACCATATCGAATTCAAAATAAGTAACTAGGACGGTTTGCTAATAGTATAAATAAATAAAAATGCCCATAATCCTAAAACAGAGGGAAGATAGACATGACAATTTTCGGCCAGCAATTAAGGGTGAGAATAAGCACATACTATATTCTCATTTGAAGTATTGCAAACAACAACTTTTACTCCCTTTGCTAGAGCATCATCGATCAACCTACAAAGAAAAGGTAATTAATATTAGAAACAATAATGAATAAAGTATTTTTCAAAAGTGCAACTCAAAGATATTTCAGTCCTGAAATGAAAATTTTCAGATCCTCTTTGGACCTGAAATATTTTTATTTAAGCCCAAAGATGATCTGAAATAAAAAATTTCAGACTCAAAGAGGGCTCGAAATAAATTTATTTCAGACCTTCTTTGGACCTTCATTTTAGGTATTTCAGGTTTTCTTTATTTATAAGGAATAATCAAAAAAGAAAGAAATATATAATATTAATGAATACATATAATTTATTGAGTAAAAATATAATAAATGAATATAATTCAAATATAAATAAACTTTTAAATAAAAAAAATAAATAAAATATATAATAAAATATATTTACGAGTAAAATTAAAGAGATAAGGATGATTTACTAAAACAAGCTATGATTCTACATTGTTGCTTCATCATTCTGTGTCAACTGATACGGTATGAGAACATAATTGATATTCATTAGGACTAAGTTTAGACACCACAAATACCATCTCCTAGCTCAACTCTAACTAGTGATATCAAGTATTAAGAAATCTAAATATCCTAGATTCATCAATGATTTCCATCGAAACACACTGATAGACCTACAAAAATTCTATTGCAACAAATTCTAAAAATATGAGTTGATGGTCTGTAAGAAATTCAATGTTGCTATGCATTTTATATTTAGGTAGTATCCAGATGGAACCTTCTTATTTCAAGTTTAAACAAATGTAAGTATGTTTTGATCATACCTGAATATTTCAATAAAATGAGAGGATTTTGTCATAACTTGTAAAATTATATAAAAAATTACCCTATAAATAATTAATTTAATAAATCATGATTAAATATTATAAAAAATATTTTTAAAATAAAAAAAAATTGATTGCACGTTGGGCATGAAATCATTTGACTTCAGACCCAACGTGGACCTGAACCTGAAATCATGTGTTGTGATAGATTTTTTAATATATTAATATATTTTTTAATATATTAATTTATATTAATCAAATATAAATAAATATCTCTTTATATTTCTAAAATCATATTGGAAGAGTTGTTTCTTTTAAATGAAATATTTTTTCTTTATTTATTTTACGTTTTTTAATCGATTCTCATATGCATAATATATTATTTTAAATTGAAAATTCTGAAAAAACAGGTTCAGATGTCTCGAAATTCTAATTGAGAAAGAGAAAGAAAATTCTTAACAGGAAGGGTATGGTAAAAAGAAAATTTCAATTCGCTTTTTGATAATTTCTAATTTTTACGTGCGTTGTTTAATAAAAAGCCGAATAAGTAAAGAATTATGTACAATTTGAACCTTTTCCCAATTTTATATAAGCAAATCCTTTGAAAAATTAATGAAACCCATTCGACCGAAAAAAGGGAAAAAAAACACAATCAACCAACACAAGTTTTCGGGAGAAAAATGGCACTGACAAGTGACAAGTACGCACGACATATAAATAATAATAGAATTTTTTTTTTTTACTTTGTTTGATTATCATTTGGGAATAATCTAATATTTAGTGCACATGGTTTAGATGGGATTCGAGATGGTGGCGTGGTTGCTAATTTTTTGACTTTTTATTTTTTTTTCATCAGTTTTTTTAATGGAAATTTGTCCTTAATTTCCTAATCACAGAATCAATTTTACCATAGGTCACAATGTCAAAATATGAGCAATGATAGAGAGTAAAAATGAAAGAGTGAAAATTATAGTAAATGATATGGTATGATGTAGTATGACGTGACACTTTATATGCACACGTCCGATTATCACTTGGACACCATCGGCGGCCTTCGGCTACCGCCCCGAATCAAACTATATCCTGGGGGCACGGTGAATCCGTCGGAGATCGTGCATGTAAAGTGTCATGTCATTCACTATGGTTTTACTCTCCCATTTTTACTCTCCCAATCATTATTCGTCAAAATATATTTATTCTCACTCCTCGATGAAATTTATATTTATTCTCACTCCCCGATGAATTTTTTTCTTTAATACTCCCTACGGGCATCCGCAACGGCTCGTTAATCGAGCGTTATAATGCTCGATTAACGAGCCGTCCCCGTTAAAAACATTGTGGGAGCGTGCGTTAATGCTGGCGCGGATGAACGCGTTCAGATGTTTGAACACGTTCATCCGCGTATGACCTGACATCCTGATCGATCAAGCAATCGATCAAAGATAACCTGGACCGATCAGGCAACAGGTTGATCGGTCCAGATTGACCTAGACCGATCAGGTAATATCGTGATCGGTCCAAGTTATTGATCAATCCCCTGATCGGTGAAGCTGACCGATCAGGAGATTAATTCATAAAAAAACATTAAAAATATAAATTTTAATGATATTTAATCTTAAAAACATAATTTTTTTTAAAATTATCATTCAAATTAAGTATTTAATTAGGGAATCGATTATGAGTCTCTCCAATCGATTGGAGAGTCTCATGGAATAATAGGGAACAATGATTTTAATCGATTGAGATTGCCGTAATCGATTAAAAATGACACAACGGCCACCCAAATGACTATAAACGACTAGTAAATGATCAACAATTATTATTTTAATAAAAAAAATTCCTGAATTTGTATTTCATTATTTCACTTTGTGTTGATTTATATATTATCTTTTAATTATATGCAAGTATATTTTTTTTTATGTTGTTCTCTATCATTTCAAAATTATAATAATAATTTAAATTTTAAATAATCATAAACATATTTAAAAATATTATTATTATTTATTTTAAATAATAATCATTTAAATTAGTAAATAAAATTGAAAATAAAAAAATATGTAGATAAGAGAATGAATATGTGAGAGAAGGTATATGTGAGATAATGTATATGTGGCATGTGGGTCCCATAAATAATGAGGATTGAATGTTAAACGGTTGTTAGAGAATGAAGATGTTAATGTTAATGTGTATGTGGCATGTGGGTCCCATGCTTTTTGATGAGGTGGTAGGTGTTAAAACGTTAATGGAATTAAACGAATGCGGATGCCCTAATGCACAATAATTTATTTAATTATCCAATTTTTTTATAAATATAAAAAATTTAAAAGAAGATATAATTTTTCTAAATTTAATACATTTAAATTATAATCTAATATAATTTTTTTTTATCAAACCGAGCATAACTCTTTTTGCGCCTGACTATTAATTGATTGTGAGTTTGACAAATCAATTCCGCTTAGGTTGAATCGATTGAGTCAATTGGTTCAGCCTAAATCCAATTGATTGGTATAACTGTTAATTGATTGGTGAGACGAAAAAAGAGTTATGCTTAATTTATTAAAAATATATTAAATTTTAGTTTAAATATATTAAATTTAAAAGGAATTATATCACTTTTAAAACTTTTATATCTATAAAAAATATGATAATTAGGTGAATTGATGTTTATTAAAGAACTAAAATAAGAGCAATGATAGGGAGAGTGAAAATGAGAGAGTGAAAATCATAGTGAATGACGTGACATTTTACATGCACACGTCCGATTATCGCTTGGACACCATCGGCGGCCTTTGGCCGCCGCCCCGAATCAAACTATACCCTGGGGGGCACGGTGAATCCGTCAGAGATCGTACATGTAAGATATCACGTCATTCACTATGATTTTTACTCTCTCATTTTTACTTTCCTAATCATTATTTCTAAAATAAACATATATCTTTCATCATAGAGAGAGTGAAAATAATTTGTTCTCTATAAGAGTTGACGGTAAAATTTTGATTTTGATAGGAAATTTTAGGACAATTTACTATATTTTGATTTTGATAGGAAACTTTAGGACAATTTACTATATTTTGAAGGGGCATTATGTATCTAATGTAAGCCAATTAATTTTAAAATGATCAATATAGTACCATAAAAATTTTAATTGATAGTCAAAATAAATCAAAAAACCTTCACACAAATACACAATAGATAGTACATCAATTCATTATTTTTAATTAATCGTCTATTAAAACAAATTCAACTATTAATTTATTAAAATTAAAATTAAATTCATCAATTCATTATTTTTAATTAATCGTCTATTAAAACAAATTCAACTATTAATTTATTAAAATTAAAAATTAATTTTTTAAATATTTAAAAAATTAAAAAAGTTCAATTTATTATTTTTAATTAATCATTTATTAAAATAAATTCATCTATTAATTTATTAAAATTAAAATTAAAATTTTAAATATTTAAAAAATTAAGTAAGATCTTGGATTAGGTTTATTTATTTATTTATTTATTTTTCTTGAGTGGGCACATGCGTCGCAGGTAAGGTGTAAACCAGAATCTTAGATCTGAAAGCAGCGTGTGGCTCTTGGCCTCCTGCCAAAGCGGTTTTCATTCTGCCAAAAAGAAATGATACTTACAATGAAAATAAATGTTTTAGTAAAAATTTTGATCGTTATTCGATAACATGTCCGACCGTCAATCGAATATTACCAGCGGCTTTTGATCGTCGTCCCGAATAAAACTATATCTTGGGAGGACGGTGAATCCGTCAGGATCGTCGACAACGGTGAACCCATCAAAATTAGAGCTATCAATTTGGGTTGGGCCTGTCGGGTTGGTCCGCCCCGCCAATCAATTTAAGCGGGTTGGGTTAGAATTTAAGCAACCTAAGCCCGTCGCGGGCCAACCCGCCTAGGCCCGCGACCTGCACGGGTCGGCCCGCGATGGGCTTGGGTTGGCCCGCGGGTTGAGAATCACATGTTAATTAAATTTTATGACAATTTAGGGGGCGTTTGGTTCAAATTTATTAATCGGAATGGTAATGGGATTCATTGAGGGGTCAATGGGAATGAGAATCATGATTCCATTAGTAGTGTTTGGTTCAAATCCTGGAATGAAAATTATTGTCATTGATGATGTTTGGTTCAGTTTAACTTTAGTAATGAGAATCCATAAAAATGTAGAGAGAGAAAGTAATATAGAAAATATAGAGAAAAAGTAAAAAATAAAGATAAATAAATTATAATAAGAGGGGTAGAGAGAGAAAGTGATATTGAAATTATATAGAGAGAAAACGAGATGAGAGATTAGAGAGAGAAAGTGATATATGAAATATACAGAAAAAATTATAAATAATGATAAATAAATTATGATAAGAGAGGTAGAGAGAGAAAGTGATTAACAAAATATACAGAGAGAGAATGAGATGAGAAAGATAGAGAGAGAAAGTGATATAGCAAATATTGAGAGAGAAAGTGATATAGAAAATATAGAGAAAAAGTGATATAGAAAATATATAGAGAGAGAAAATGAGATGAGAGAGGTAGAGAGAGAGTGATATAGAAAATATAGAGAGAGAAAGTAATATAAAAAATATAGAGAAAAAGTAAAAAATAAAGATAGATAAATTATAATAAGAGGGGTAGAGAGAGAAAGTGATATTGAAATTATATAGAGAGAAAGTGAGATGAGAGGGTAGAGAGAGAAAGTGATAAAGAAAATGTAGAGAGATAAAGTGATATATGAAATATACAAAAAAATGATAAATAAATTATGATAGGAGAGGTAGAGAGAGAAAGTGATTAACAAAATATATAGAGAGAGAATGATATGAGAAAGATAGAGAGAGAAAGTGATATAGAGAATATAGAGAGAGAAAGTGATATAGAAAATATAGAGAAAAAGTGATATAGAAAATATAAAAAAAGTGAAAAATTAATATAGATAAATTATAATATGAGAGGTAGAGAGAGAAAGTAATATTGAAAATAAATAAAGATAAAATGAGATCAGAAAGGTAGAGAGAGAAAATAATAGAAAATGTAGAGAGAGAAAAGAATAAATACGTAGAGAGAAATTTTAAAATGTAGAGAGATAAAGTAAAATGAGATAATATAAAATGAAATAGTAAAATGAAATATAAAAAATAAAAAAGGAGTGTTTTGGATATATGAAAAGGAAGGAATGATTGAGGAATTTGATTGATGAGGGGGGAGTAGGGAATGAAAAGGAAGGAATGATTCCCTTATTTTCATTCCCATTGGCACTTACCAAACAGTGTTAATGGGAATGATTACCATCCATTCCCATTCCTTAGTCCCTATTACCCCAAACCAAACGCCCCCTTATTATCATTCTTTGTTATTATTTTGAAATAAAAAATAATATTTTTCATCACATGAGTACTTGTTTGTATCAATTTATATTTATAAATATATTTCTTAATATATTTGATTGATGAAATCTAAATATATATATATTTTTTAATTTTTTAAAAATATTTTGATGGGCCCGTGGGTTGGCCCGCCTAACCCACGACCCGCCTTGGATTGGGTTGGGTTGGGAATTTTCCAACCCGCCTAGATGACGGGTCGACCCGCCCCGCCCCGCCAAATGGCCGGCCCGCCATGGGCCGACCCGACCCGCCACGGGTTGACCCGTTTGACAGCTCTAGTCAAAATCGACAGTGAATGATGCGAGATCACAATTACGGCAATCTCCGACTGATTTATCGTGCCTCCAAGGTATAATTTGGTTCGGGTCGGTGGTCAGAGACCGCCGATAGTGTCCGATCAACGATCGAATATCGAATGTACCGTCGATTGATAGTTAAAATTTTTATAGAGATATTTATTTTTAGTGTGCATATACTTACTCAATTATTAATTCGGTTCGGATTTGAGCCGACTTGTTCGGTTCGCTTTCGATCCAATTATAGTCTTCTTCTTCTTCCTCGGGAGACCGACAGCTATGCCTTTGCAATGAATCCTCGAGAGCTTCCCCTTTGGGGGTGCCTCAGTAAGCCCAAACTCCTCCTCTCTTTTCTCCTCCTCCTCTTTCTCTCCGTCATCTCCTCCTCGAACCGGCGTTCGTTCCGTTCCTTCACCTACTCACATTCCTCTTCCCCTTCCTCTTCGTTTGGGTTTCCTTCCGCTTGCGATTTCGCCAAGGGCGAATGGGTTCGAGACCCGGACGCCCCACGCTACACGAACGCGACCTGCTCTGCGATCCAGGAGCACCAGAACTGCATGAAGTACGGGCGGCCGGACACCGAGTTCTTGAAGTGGCGGTGGCGGCCGGCGGCCTGCGAGCTGCCGCCGCTCGACCCGGCGCGCTTCCTGGAGAAGGTGAGAGGGCGGTCCATGGCCTTCGTCGGCGACTCCTTGGCTCGGAACCACATGCAGTCCTTGTTGTGCCTCTTGTCCAAGGTCAGGACGAAGGATCGATCAGCTACAGATCGTCCAGCATTGCTTCCAAATTAGTTGTTCTTTGGTTGAGATGTCAATTTGTTGATCAGGTGGAGCGCCCAAAAGATGTCTCCAAAACCGGCGACGACTACTTCAAGCAGATGCTCTACTCCACCTACAACTTCACCGTCGCCGTGTTCTGGTCCAGGTTCCTCGTCAACGCCGAAAAGGCCGACCCCGACGGCCCCACCGACACCGGCCTGTGGAACCTCTACCTCGATGAACTCGACGACGCTTGGGCCTCCCAGATCCGCCTTTTCGACTACATCGTCCTCTCCGGCGGCAACTGGTTCAACCGCCCCTCCGTCTTCTTCGAACGCCGCCGCCTCGTCGGCTGCAACGAGTGCCTTCTCCCCGACGTCGCCGACCTCGCGCAGCGGTATTCGCAGCGGATGGCCTTCCGCACCGTGCTCCGCGCCCTGGCCGGCGGACACGACGGCTTCCGCGGAACGGTCTATATGAGGACGCTCTCCCCGACGCACTTCGAGAACGGGACGTGGAACGGCGGCGGCGACTGCGTGCGGACGCGGCCTCTGGGCAGCGGGGAGGCGAGGTTGGAGGGGCTGCAACGGGAGTACTACGAGGCGCAGTTGGAGGAGTTTTGGGCGGCGGAGAAGATGGCGGCGAGGGGGAAGGGCGTGAGGATGAGGTTGCTAGACACGACGGCGGCGATGTTGGCGAGGGCGGACGGGCACCCGAGTAGATACGGGCATTGGGCGCACCAGAACGTGACCTTGTACAACGACTGCGTCCATTGGTGCTTGCCCGGCCCGATCGACATTTGGAACGACTTCTTGTTTGCGATGCTGCAATGAACGGAATTGTTTCTCATTTCTCGATTGAAAAAAAAAATAAAATTAACGTGGCTCTGTTTTTTCCCTAGATCGATCGATGGATAACTTCAAAATTCAAATTCAAATGGGATGATCTAGATTTTATTTTTTAAATGTCATACTCAATCAGTCATTCATGAGAATAAATAAAAATATTTTTCATAATTTATCTATTTATATTTAATTATTAGAGTGAATATTATTTAATTATATTTATCGATTAATTTTCGACTGATACGTATCTTAAAAATCAGTTATAATATAATTTAGAGATGAATTATAAGAAAGGTATGAGTTGAATATAATCATCCTTAGTTACAATGGTGATAAACAGAAGGATCGATTTCTAAAATAAGGAGGGTTTTATTTTCACATGGCGCAAATATATGTTTGCCAATTGCCACGCTCAAATTATTCACGGTGTTAAAGTATCCATATGACTTATATGTATGTTTTGGATTTATCTAGAGGACCGATAAAAAATTTATGTGAGACCAAAATCTTTAAATGAATTAAGGATAGAAACACCTCAGTATATGGGCTGAAGAAAAAAACAAAAAAAATATGCCAACCATTAGAAGTTGGCAGTGCACCATCGATTAACATTACCTTATTAGATGGGCATATCCTCAGATGAACTGATTTAGAATATAAATATTATCATTTTAAAATTTAAAAATTAAAATTTGATAAAATTAATGTGTTCATCTTTTTCAAACGTTAATCATAATATCCGAACTAGTATATTTTATAATTTATTTTTTCTTTATTGATTTAGAGACGAATTAATGAGAATATTAAAATAAATCATCTTTTGAGGCAAAAAAGGGTGAGCACGTGAAAGTCTCAAACTTCAGACCTGTTGCGGATCTATCTAAGCACTGGAGGGGTCGGGCTCAGGCCCCTCCCTCCCTATAATTTTTAAGGTACGGTAGGATGATAATGTCATAAATTTATCATCTTTTCAATTTTAGACTATTTGTCTTCACGTTGGAGTGGGTTCCAACTTCCAATGGGGTTCGCTCCAAATATTTAATTAAATAGAATTATTAATCACTATCATCGCTATTTACTTTTTGAGATTTTTTTAAACATCTCTCCAATAATTATTATGCGCCCATCTAAAATCTAAGATCCACTCATCACGCTACTTTTGATACTCTACTAATAATGATTGATTGCAGGGATGGAAATAGGTGGGATAATCTATTAAAGATATGTGATATGGCTGGTATTTGATCTGACCTAGTCTAATCTATTTAAAAATAAAATAATATTTAGTCCTATTTGAAAATCTTTTTTTTATCAGGTCAGGTCCAGACTCAATATAAAGACTATTAAGCATGACAAGCCGGCTTGTGTCTGTTAAAATTATATTATATAAATTGTCAAAGGTAAAAGTCTGGCCTGGTCTAACCTGTTTCAATCCCTAATTGAGTGTTCTCATCTTAAGATTTACACCCGTTTGAAAAATTTTTAAGCAATAGAATTGAATTGAATTTCATCATGAATTGAATTCTAGCAAGGGATGAGTATTCGGTTAAAATCGAACCGAACCGAACCGAACCGAATAGACTGAAAACCGAATAAACCGATATTTTCAAAAAATAACCGAATCGACCGAATTTATTGATAAAAACCGAGAAAATCAAATCAATAAAATATCGATTAATTTGGTTTTTAACCGAATTAACCATTTTAACTGAAATTTTAAAATTTTATTCGATTTTAATAAAAAACAAGATTTTATTTTATTTAATTATATTTTTATATATAAAAAATTAAATTAATATTCTTATTCGGTTTAACCGAATTACAAAATTCAAAACCGAAAACTGAAAACCGAATCGAATTAACCAAAAATCGAACCGCATTTTTGAGAGAAAAAATCGAAAACCAAATTAACCAAACTGAATTCCAAAATTCAGTCGGTTCGGTTCAGTTAATTCGGGTTTTTCAAATTTTTACTCACCCTTAATTCTAGCGGGAATTGAATTAAATTCTTATATTTGGAATAAGTCGGTCAATAAAGGAATTGAATTCAATTTCTTTGTTTGGAATGAGTCTAAAACTAAATAAATTTGATTGATTTTACCTGTTATTAATAGGTTAGAAATCAAATATTATATTTATGTGATGTTATTTTAATATTTTTATTTGTTGGAATTCAATTTCCACACCAAATCATACCTATTTGGGATGGAGTTAAATCCCTTAGTTTTGTTGAATTTCAATTCTCATGATAATTAAATTCCTTCACTTAAATTACTTTCAAATCATGAAATTCAATTCAATTCCTGGATAAAATTAAATTTTATGTGTTTCCAAACAAGATGTTAGTGACTAAAATCTGATAAAATTAATATATTTATTTTTCTCGTACGCTAATTATAATATTTAGATAAGTAATTTTCATAATTTACATATTTCATATTAGACCGATTTGCAAGAATGTTAAAAACAAACGAATCAGTTTTTACCAATAATCTGTGTTGACAACTGATTGGAGTGCTGAGTCGGGTTTCAACTGAAAGTTCACTCTTCGACTTCCAAAAGTGTGAATTTGTGATGGATCGCTTTGGACCTTCTAAAGATGGCCCAATGGGTGAGCTTGTCTCCGACATGAATTCTCTTGGGCTCTGTTTCTTGTGGCATATCTCTTAGGTTAGAATCAAATCCTCAGGGGGGCGAAACACCACTCACAATTTCCTTGCCCACGCCTTCATGATCCACCCTGACTAAACATCGAAAGGCAAGTCGCATGGGAGAGTTGTCGGTCAAGGTGGTGGGTGAGTAAATGGCACATCAAACTAGCAAGGATGGAGCTCAAGGCCCCCATCAAATTAATTGCTTGGCGCCAAGTTCATGCATGGACGTGCACACACTGCGAATCTCATGAAGCCAGTCCCTTTCTACGTGAGAATAGTACTAATCAATGATCCATGCAGAGAACTTCCAGGAAGCTTCAGCTTCTTCAAAGGTGGGTTCCTCTCATCTTCATCTTCGGACCTCTCAAATTCTCATCCGAAATCCAAATAGGGTTGGCCTTGTGCGATTAAACTGACGTGAAAGCTAGCTGCTACCGATTATGATGTGATATGATTTACAATCCAACCTTAATTTAGTGGCCTATGGATTCTTTCACTACCTTACTGCATCAATCATTGACTAGATGAAGATTGATACTGATGACAGGGCATTATGATGACTTGAGGTCCCACCGTGCATATCTCAGATTGGGTGGGCCAGTTGATGCGACAGAGGCCTAATCGGAGGACGTAAGCTCTCTTGTCCTCTTGAGGAAGGAAAAGGATGGCAAGTGCTGTGCAATGGCCTCCAGATGGCCAAGCTCACCTGAAAGTGAAGGGTTTTGATATCTATATTGAAAGAGTAATGATTGAGACAGTGAATTTGGGATAGTGAATAAGACAGTAAATAACGTGCAATTAATGTGTACACGTCCGATCGCCGATCGGACACCACCGATGGCCTCTGATTATCGTCCTGAATCAAACTATACCTTCGGAGGACGGTGAACTCGTCAGGATCGCCGGCAACAGTGAACCTATCGAAATCGACGGTCAATGATGCGAGATCGCAATTGCGGCGATCCCTGACGGGTTCACCGTGCCCCCCAGGGTATAGTTTGGTTCGGGGCGGCGGCCTTCGGTCGCCGGTAGTGTCCGATCGGCGATCGGACGTGTACACAATAATTGTCACGTCATTCACTGTCCCATTCACTGTCCCAAATTTACTGTCCCTATCATTACTCATATTGAAATGTTTCGAGTTTGGATAAGACTGAACTGATACAGTGGTAGTGTGATGGGAAAGGGATGCACGGAACGTTCAGAGGATGAACATTTCAAGGGTACATATTCAGAAACCATTAGAAATTACTGCTTCTTTTTTAGATAGCTTGTTCAATATAATTCTGAGAATGGATTTATTACAGCAGCTTGCTCCATTGAGATTAAATGGTGAATCATCAAAGTATAATTTATGATGACAATGATGAAGATAGATGTTTATGTCCTACGAGATTAACATAAATGTTAAAGGGAATGTATCGAAAGATTTTCCGTTAAAATTTTCTTCGACGTTCAAATCAGGAATCTTATCTTTTTCGGAGGATGGCGAGGAATCAAGTTCACTATCAGTTCGGAAAGTTTACCCCCTTACTTGGATGCCAAAACATCTTATATACCCGAGATATTACCGAGGTATTTATCACACGTGTCCCATGTTCTCCTCCACGTTCCTTATTTATCAGTTATTTGATAGATATCTTATCTTTTGGTAACGACCGCTACGATAATTAAGGTCTTAATTATCGTGCGTTATGGAAAATAATTATCTGATACTTTTCTGTAAGAGAAGGAGGAACGGATACTTGAAATTGAATTTTCTGATTCCTATGTTGATCTTTGAGCTCTACTTTCCGAAGTTAATCTCGGAATCTCATCTCCCGAACTGACTTCGGAGCCTTCATCCATTTTTTTAAGATAGTCTCGAGAGTTCGATTCCCGATCTGACCTTATATGTTTTCTTTTATTCTTCCGAGATAGTCTCGGGAGTTCGATTACCGACTTGACCTCGGAGCTTTGATTCAATGGGTCATGTCACATAATTTTTCTGTATTACGTGTCCATCCCAAAATGCTCACCCCTATCAAAGTTTATGAAAAAGTTGAAGTAACTTAATCAAATTCAAGAAAAAAAAAACTAGGTCTTTGGCAGCCAATATCAACAAATAAATTGAATGAACTTTATACGGTGGGAACATAACTCACAACAAAAGAAGTACAGGAGTTTTTTAATTGGCGACCGAGACAGGTGGAAAAGCCACCTACATGTATATTTCGGCCATCCTTTTCGACGTCGATCGACATTCGCACTAGCATTAGATTATTATCTTACTAGAGGAATTTAATTGGTTTTTTATATTGGACATGATAGTCTTAGCTTTCTGGGTACAAACTATAGCTTTAGTTAAAAGTTTCAACTTTATTAATCCGAACCCATTTAAGTGATAGGAATAATAGCTGACCTGATACTTGCAGAGGAGGATGTGATCGTGACGATGATTAGGAGATGGATAGGGATGTGTATGGCATTAGAAATTAATTTCTACGTGTATTAAAAAGGGTCAATGATCAAATTAAGGCGGAGATTAAAGTTAAAATAGGTCAATAAGATCATCCTCTTCATTCGACATATTAGAGACGAGCCGACTGAATATTTCTGCCAACCGGATGCTCTCGCAGACTGGACATTAAGCCCCACTGAATGGATATTTCTGCCGATTAGATATTCTTGCCGTAGGACGCTCTCACGACCGGACATTCAACTCCACTAGCCGGGTATTTTCACCGATCGAATACACCTGTTGATAGGACACTCGGCTCATGTCTCCTGGCCCTGTCGATCCGATGCTCCTTCACTTAACATGATCTCTTTTGACCTTGCCAATCCGACGCTCCTTCACTTAACTAGCCCATCTCTCGGCCCATCTATCTCAATATTATGTGGGTTTTGACCTAATGTGGCGGTTGTGTGTGGGTTAGCATATCGTGTGAGACAACACGTGGGCTGGAGCAACATGTGGATCAACTGGTGCAACATGAGAGATAGTATGTGGGTTGTCAGAACGTGTAGAACTATATATATAGTTGACATAGCATAATTCCACACGATCTTCTACAAATACAAAATGTGGGCGGCATCACCATATGATGCGGCGGAGATATGATAATGTGACTATTATATTTGAGATGTGTCGTAAGACAATCGCCTTAGATAATATAGTATTTATTGGATAAATAAAATCACTATTTTAGTACATATTCTCTCTATATATATATGATTTGATCTCAAACTCAATTAACTAGATCCACAATACAATGTATAACATGATAAAAATTATGGTTGGACCACAATTAATGAGTATCTCATCATGTGTAATTATGTACGTATTAAAAGATTTCTTAGTGAATGAATTGATAAGACTGCTAGATTGGACATCATCGATTCTATAAGACTAGTATATAAGACTCCTTGATTTATCCAAGCAATTGATCCTGACTGGTTGGAATTATTGGAATGTTAATAGTTAACATATGGATGCTGGTTAAGGGTAACTAGTTCATTGAATGTGACATACTCTGAGATTTCATGCGGTTCTATACATGTCTATGGAGATCTCATTACAGCTCGAGTGCAAGTTTCCGTAGGCTTAAGATATTTAAGTCATCTTAGTCATGGAGACTTTTACTTTGACATCTTAAACAAGCATCTTCTCCAAGGTGTAACCCCGGAATGATTAGATATAAGTTAAAGTACCCAAAGGTGTTGAGTAGCTCACAGAGAATTTACTACTCCTTTGATTAGGAGATGTATATCCTATGACCACTTATCAAACTTATAACTTGTAAGTCTTTGGTCAAAGCAGAACATATTGAGGATTACCCCAACCCATCAATGGATAAGGATAAATCTTATTGATAAGAATATTTTTCTCATATTATGGATAAGAATTATTTAATGGATAAGGATGACAACATGGTAAGAGATAGAAATAAATGTATGGCAGGGAGTATTTCTCTCATTCAATGGATAAGAATGAGACTTTTCGATAGCTAGGAATTATTTTTATTGAACGGTGTAGATTGCATGATGAGTACTATAAATACTCTCACATGTATTTAGTTTTGTATTCATCAAATAAAATATCAACTTGTGAGTCAAAAGTGTGATTTGTTCTTTTTCTTCTTTGTCTTAAAACTGTGAGTGATCTAAAAAAGTGTTGTAGTGCCTTTATTGTGAGTGTAATACAAATAATTTATTTACTTATTTGGTGGTCTAATTTTCAACAATTGATATTAAAGCTAGGCCGATTAGAGATTGTTCTTCGTGGAGCTATCTTGAATTGTGAGGAGTTTTATACTTTACAGGGTTGTTAATCAAACTTGTTTGGAATAATCAAAGCATTTTCGATGCGATCGGTACCTTCAAGTAGTAGGAGGAATCAAGAAGCTCAACAACAAAAACTACAACACGTGGACAACATGCATGGAGTCTTACCTACAAGGTTAAGATCTTTAGGAGGTTGTCAGTGGTAGTGAAGCTGCGTAGCCGGCAGAAGATACCAATGGCATCTTGCTAAAATGGAAATTAAGATAGGTAAAGCTATGTTTGCTTTGAAGATCACAATTGAAGAAGAAATGTTGAAGCACATCCGAGATGTCAAAACACCAAAGGAAGTCTGGGATATCTTTGCTATATTTTTTTTCAAAGAAGAATGTGTTGGTGCAATCTTTATGAGGTCAGGGTTGACCTAGTTTGTTTAGGCTCGGGTGAGCTTATGTTTGATAAGCTTGGTAAGCTTATGGTTGGATGTTTCGATGTTTGATAATGATGTTTGAATGTCATATGATGTTTGAATATCGTATGATGTCAAGTGGGTCAAGGTTGACTGGAGACTTGACGAAAAAGACCTAGTGAGACTAGGTGAAGTCCAGGTGGATCAGGGGGATCGCACGCTGGCACGGGAAAAGACCTGGTGGGACTAGGCACACCTAGTGGGACTAAGTGAAGTCCAGGTGGATCAGGGGGATCGCACGCTGACACGGAAAAAGACCTAGTGGGACTAGGCACACCTAGTGGGACTAGGTGAAGTCCAGGTAGATCGGGGAGATCACACGCTGGCATGGGAAAAGACCTAGTGGGTCTAGGCACACCTAGTGGGACTAGGTGAAGTCCAGGTGGAACGGGAAGATCGCATGCTGGCACAAGAAAAAAGTTCTAGTTGGGAACTAGGCAAGGGAAAGTCCTAATGGGCCTCGATTGACCGTGGTTAGACAAAGGAACCATAGCTTGAGGTTTGGTTTGAGCAATCGATTGGGTTGTTATCTCGCGAGAACAAAAAGGATCTTAATCAATTAGGTAATTGATTAAGAAGGACCGTAATCGATTGGGTAATCGATTAAGAAGGATCTTAATCAATTGGGTAATTGATTAAGAAGGATCTTAATCAATTGGGTAATTGATTAAGGAGAAAGTAAATCGATTGGGTAATCGATTAAGAGAGTTTTGTTGCGAGAACAGAAGATGGCTGAATCGATTGGGTAATCAATTCAACCTTCCCTTAATCGATTGGTCGGGGTCCAGTAATCGATCAGGTGATCGATTACTGTAGTGTGACGCGAGAGTACAGAGAGATGCTGAATCGATTCAGCAATCGATTAAGGGCAGTTTTAATCGATTGACTAATCGATTCAGGTTCAAAAACTAGCCGTTAAACGGCTAAATCTGACGTGGTAATCGATTCAGAAACCCTAGACGTCGAGCATTTAGGGTTTTCACGCAGGTTTTGAAGGGAATGACTCACGGCTTCTTCGGCTCTTCTCCTTCTTCTTCCACGCCATTTCAAGAGAGGCTTTGGAGCTTAGTGTTGCTGCACTTTCATAGCTCTAGAGGCGATCACAAGCTTGAAGATAGCAAGGAAAGCAAAGCTTGAGCTTATCATTGTAAATCTAGTATGATCTCATTTTGTATTTGCTTAGATTCTTGTTGTATCTTTGTAAAAGCTTGTAAGAGGTTTCTCCACCTCAAGAAGGAGATCTTTCATAGTGTAGGAGACAGTGAGGAGAGTGGACCCTTGGATTAGTCACCTCAAGGAGGTGGATACCAAGTAAAATAGAGGTGTTAGCATTGCTCAAGTCTTCCGCCGCAACAAATCATCAACGAGCAAAGATCGGAGCTAATCACCCCCTCCTCTAGCTCTCCTACCGATCCCAACAGAATGATGCAAGACTGCAACTTCTGGAGAACGAGATGTTGTTAATAGCGCAACGTGACAAGATGATTGCCCAATACTCTCACAAGGTGAAATTTTTATGTCGTGAAATTTCAGAGTTAGATCCAAAAGCTCCTATTAGAAAAACAATAATAAAGAGAATAATTATCCATGATTTGAGACCAGAATTTCGAGGGTCTGTTGCTGCTATACAAGGATGACCATCACAACTATCATTTCTTGAATTTGAAATTTTACTTGTAGGTCAAGAAGCTATGGCTAAGCAAATGGGAGGAGTCTCACTAAAGATGAGGAGGAACCGCTTTACACCAACAAAAGTAAGGGCAGCTTCAAGCGGCACATTGGTGGTGGATCAAAAGAAGATGGCGACAAAGTGAAAAGTTATCAAGGAAATAGAGACTCTCATCCGGGGGAGCCCCAAAGAATTTTATAGATCGTAGAAAGTTTGTTAGCGAGTGCTACAATTGTGGAAAGGTGGGCCACATGACAAAAGATTATTGGATCAAGAAAAAGCTTGTTCAAAGTAATACCGCTACTTCCAGTTCTAAGGAAAATAGCGAAGATGACTGGGATGCTGAAGCTTTGATGGCCCGACGGAAGAAATGGAATTAGCTTTCACAACAACTCCGGAACAGATTGATTACAAAAATGACTGGATCGTAGGTTCAGGCTGCTCAAATCACATGGAAGGTGACAAAGAAAAGTTGCAAAACTTATTTGAATACTAGAGAGCTCGTATGGTGGTTACAGCCGACAACTCAAGGTTACCAATATTTCGTATTGGTAAGACAGTAATTATGCCTCGATATATTTCTAACCAAGTGTCTCTTCAAGATGTCTATCATGCCCCAACAATGAAGAAGTATTTGTGTTGAATACCGAAAAGTTAAGGGGTTAAACAGAAAAATTTGAAACGTAAGGGCCTTGTTGGGATTAATTAAATTTGGAGGGCCTTTTTGCAAAAAGTCAAAATATTAATAAAAACCCTAAATTCCCTCATTAATCCCTCTCCTTCCCGATTTTTCTCTGCACCGACGCCGAATCTATGTCGTACGCGAGCGGTTTCGCCCCGACGCTGCACATCCCCTCACTTCTTCTCCTTCCTCGAGCGAGAACTCCTTCTCCTCCCTCAAGCAAAGCCGATCGTTGATCTTCTTCCTCATCCCTTCACGTTGCGCACCTCTTCTTGCGTGAGCGAAGCCGACGATCTTCCTTGTGGTTCACTTCTCGTCTCGGTTGCTTGCGCCAATTCCCTCTGCCATCAAGGTAAGGATTTGTTCTTAGGTTTGCCTCCTACATTGTTCGATTGAGGGGTTTTCCGATCACTGCCCTATTTTCTGATCACTGCCTAATTTGGACTACTTTCCCTTGATAGAAAATTTGGTTAAAATTGGATTTTTTGTCTAGGTTTTGGATCAGAGTACTGTAACTGTAGTTTGGAATTGGGTTGTGGCAGATGGTTGATCTTGCGATGTCACTACCCTGAGCTATGCATGTTGGTTTAGAGGGATAGTTGGGTAAATAATATGGTATTATGGTTTTGGATGTTTCCTTTGAGCTATTACAAGTTTTGCCCTGTGTTTGGTGTGTGCCGTGAGTTGTTTGGCTTGAATATTTTGCTATTGGATTTAATTGGTTTGGGTTACCGTGAGCTTAGCCTGAGGTTGGAATTGAGGGACAATGATTAGAGTCGCTCTACGTGATGTCAACAGAGTCTGCAAATATAAACAAGACAAGAAAAAGTGAAACAACATATATATGACACATGTGGTTAGGTTATGTTAACTATTCCAAGTTAAACATGATGATAAAGAAGTTGATGCTTAAGGGGCTTCCTCAACTAGAGGTACGAACAAACACAGTATGTACGGGATGTCAGTATGGTAAAGCACACCAATTACCATATTAGGAGTCAAACTTTAAAGCAAATGAACCATTAGAGTTAGTTCACTTTGATGTATTCGGGCTCGTTAAGTAACCATCAATTGGTGGTATGCGGTACATGATGGCATTCGTTGATGGCTTCTCAAGGTATGTATGGATTTTATTTATGTAAGAAAAATTTAATACACTTTCAATGTTCAAAGAGTTCAGCAGTCAATCGAAGGAGAATTGGAAAAGAAGATACGGTGCTTGCGCACATCCAATGGGGGAGAATATATCTCAAGAGAGTTTTCTCAACACTTAAGAGAAAGTCGAATATACCATCAATATACATGTGCCAATACACCACAAGATCATAGTGTAGCAGAAAGAAAGAATTGACATCTTGTAGAAATTTATCGGAGTATGCTGTATGACAAGAATGTACCTGGACGTTTGGGCTGAAGCAATGAGGACTGCAACTTTCATCATTAACAAAATTCCTTAACCAAGGTTAGAATTCATTTCACCCTTTGAGAAATTATGGAACATAAAATCTACAGTTAGCTACTTTCGAGTATTTGGTCGTGTATGCTATGTATTTGTTCCTCATCATTTACGAAGCAAGTTTGATTAAAAAAAGCTATTAGATGTATCTTTGTAGGATACGATAGCCAAAGAAAGGGATGGAAATGTTGCGATCAAATGAGTGGAAGATGTTACACTTACAAGATGTAGTGTTCGATGAAGCATCTTCTAGGTGAACCTCAGAGAAGGAGGTGTTGCCAGAATCTAAAGACTTTGAAGACAAATTGCAACAAAAGATGAAGGAGTATATAGCTCAACTTTAATCATGTTTAGATGAATAAGGAAATCCAAATGATAATAATGTTAAGTAAAGAGTGGCTCAGAGTCCTTGGCAAACCGATATATATCAACAACCAAAGGAAGAAGAGAGGCTTAGTGAAATGGAAGAATTAACTCTACAATCTCAACTCCGTAGGTTAACAAGAACACGAATGCTAAATCCAAAATATGCAAATGCAGCCATAGTTGAAGAAGCAATAGAGCCTAAGACGTTTAAAGAAGCATTACAAAATTTTGAGTGGGTGACAACTATGAAAGAAGAGATTGATGCACTGCAGTAAAATTAAACTTGGAATCTCATACCAAAACCAAGAGATGTAAAACCCATTTGTTGCAAAGGGATTCACAAAATAAAGCACTAGCAAATTCAAAAGGTTTCGTGATGAACTCGGCATAGTACAAAGGGTTAGTGTTGAGGATCAAGCTCAACCCATCAATGGATAAGGATAAATCTTATGAATAAGAATATTTTTCTCACCTTATGGATATGAATTATCTAATGGATAAGGATGACAACTTAGTAAGAGATAGAAATAAATGTGTGGTAGAGAGTATTTCTCTCATTCAATGGATAAAAATGAGACTTTTCTATGGTTAAGATTTATTTTTATTGAACGATGTTGATTGCATGGTAAGTACTATAAATACTCTTGCCAGTATTTAGTTTTTTATTCATCAAATAAAATATCAACTTGTGAGTCAAAAATATGATTTAGTTTTTTTCTTAAAATTATGTGTAATCCACAAAAATATTGTAGTGTCTTTATTGTGGGTATAATACAAGTAATTTATTTAATTGTTTGGTGGTTCAATTCTCAACAGAATATGTCAAGAGAATGGTCTTCTTGGATAGGTGTTTTGAGTAATTTAAATCCGCAAGAAAAGAAACAACTGCTTGGGCTAGCGTACCGCATGAGACAACACTTGCTAGTGTAGCACATGGGAGAATGTGTAGGTTGTCAGAACGTGTGGAACCTTGACATAACACGATCTCACTCAATCTTCTACAAATATAGAACGTGGGTGACATGATCGTATAATACAACAAAGATATGATGATAATACAATGAAGATATGATGATGTGACATTTTCACTAAAAGGAGATGACGTCTCATTAATTAATACCTAGTGACATCAGGTCTCTTTTTCGCATCACAAATATATATAAAAAAATGATTAATGAGGTTTTTTCAACCTCGGGCGACCGATCCGGCCTCACGAAAGTTTCTCACTGACCGTCAGGGTAAAGCATCACAAATATAAAAGGAGCTTACTTCCATGGACAAAGGTACGCATGCATACATATACTCAAAAACCATCACATCTTCTCATTTTTTATTGTTCTTCTTCTCCACCTAGCTCTTTTTGCATGAATTTTTCCTCCAAATAGGGCGCGAACCCTGGGTCGCTAGGCTTTTAGGCCGCCCACCACGAGCGCTTCTCGATTTATCCTGACGACCGGTGGAAAACTTCCGTGAGACCGGACCGATCGTCCGAAGTTAAAAAAATTTCGTTAATCATTTTTCTCCACCTCCTTATCGTAAATTTAACTTGAGTGTTGAAGTCACTAAGCCGAAACATTCCTCGACAACTCTTTTTTACTCAAGCTTCGTAAGTGCCCTGGGTTATTTGGCTACGTCTATGCTGATCAAATGGTGATTATAGAGGACACAAGAGACGGCTGCACTTCCAGCTATAGCTAGGCATCAAATGCCGGCTACACATGATACATGACATGACTGCACATCAAAGGGAGTGTGGAACTTCCGGAGTTACTACGTGGCACTAATAGGTTGATGTAAAAAAATATTGAATCAGGCAACAGATAAATATAAATTGAACTTGAGATGACTAATCCGGTCCTATAGAAGTTTTTCACCGGTCATCAGGGTAAATCGGGAAGCGCTCGCGGTGGACAGTCTAGAAGCTCAGCGTTTTAAGGTTGACGTCCTATTTGAAGAAAATTAATAGATTGATGTAGACTCGACACCATGTCATGCTTGATTACATTTATTTTTCATTAAAAGAATAAGGAGAGATATAGGTTTGGTTACGTGAGAGTTAATATCACATGTCTTTAAAATTGTGATAATCACAATGGAAATGTTGAAATCCTACTCAAGAATATAAATATAAATTAAGTTACAATATGTTTGTATTTTTTTTTATTTTTAGTCAAAGCCATGAAAAAATGAAGATACTATTTATATATATAGCGGATTTTTTTTTTACTTTAATTTAGTCGTATAAATTTTTAAGGTAAATCTATGTTGATATTTTATATTTTTATTGGCATGTCCCAACTGGACTCTCCTAGTCTCCTCTTTTTTTTCCCCTACTAATTAGTTGAGACTAAATTCGATGAACCTGAAGATTTTTCTTTCCTTCCTGTTTAAAGTGCAAAGGCTACTTCTACTTTTTTTTTCATTTTCCTGATCTCAATCCAAAGACTTTACTTCATAATTAAGCCTCCATGGTGATAAACATGTCCTCCAAAGTAGTCACTATTCAAATTCTTTAACATTTTGTAGAGTCTATGTGAAAGGATTATGATACACATAATAAAAATAAATATCTCAGTAAAAAATTTTAACCGTCAATTAGTAACATACGTGATGACCGAAGGCCACCGTCGCGAACCAATACTTTGGGGGCACGACGAATCCGTCGAGGATCGCTGCAATTTTGATTTCACATCATTCATCGTTGATTTCGATAGGTTCATCGTTGCCAGCGATTCCGATGAATTCATCCTCCTCCAATGTATAGTTTGATTCGAGATGGCGATCGAAAGTCGTCGGTGCTGTCCAATCGATCATCAAATATTAAATATATCGTCGATTGATGATTAAATTTTTTATTAAGATATTTATTTTTACGGATAGAAATCATTTCTTCTACATAAGTGTCCTTGGAAAATCATTTAATGCGCCCTTAAATATATCTCGGTTGGCAATCTCTTCTCCAATTGCTATGGAAGTCATTGACCACTTTATTGAATTATCCATGCATTTGTGTCGCAATCTCTCTGGTAGAAGTCATTCTTGACTAGTCAAATATTTGAGAGTCTTCATACAATTCATATTCTTCTTCCATTACCAGATCTAGTCATGTCAAAGTCTATTCAAAAGTACGTCCTCCATGATCCTTCTTCAAGAGTTGAATCTCAATCATGCCTGTAGCAAAAAAAAAAAAAATCTAGCTCTTAGTGATGCTCATTGCTATTTAGAATGTACACAAATGGCTCCTCATAATTCACATCAAAATGAAGTCGAACTGTTAGACTCTCCAAGACATGCACTAGGACTGCCACATACATACTCAACATAGACACTTGCAAAGCAGTCATGAATTCCATCCATAAAAAGAGATAAGGAAAGCTTATAAATCATCGGGTCAACTCACTTCAAGATTTGAAATGGCTCGATGAACTTTCAAACTCTTGAAATTTTTTGAGAATTTCAAATTATTTGAGGTTTATGGCTCAAACCCATCAATAGAAAATAAGAATTATAAAGATGAGAAAGTCAAGATGAATATGTAAATAAATAAAAGTATTAGAGAAAAGTTAAAGTTACATATACTGAAGAAAAATTTTGAGAGACACATTAAAATAGTAGAAACATGTATTTAGAAGGCTAATAAATATTCTAGTCAGGCGAAGTGAAATTATAATAAATATACATATCAAACGAAGAAGAGGAAAATAAAAAAAATTGGTTAGTAACAATAAAATAAGATAAAATTTATTTAAGTATAGGTGATGAATATATTGATATGTTGCGGACCGCTTGCCACGCGTTGTGCACGTCTGCCTCCTAATCAATGGATTGGGAGGCGTCTCAATCGATTGGTAAACGAGCGATTCGACAATTCAAGACGCACCTCAATCGATTGAACACCTCAATCGATGCCTCAATTGATTGAGGTGCTTGATTGAGCAATCGATTGAGATTGAGAGGTGATTGAGGCGCCCCTCAATCAATTGAGCACCGTGATCAATTGCGGCCGAAATTCAATCGTGATACTCCTAGGGTTCTCCTTTTCCACCATACTATAGTTTGGTTCAGGGCCGACAACCGAAGGTTGCCGTTTGTTGCAAACTTCAAGTATATCATTTCGATTGGAACACCTCCTAATTGATTAGGAGATAGACGTGCATGGGCGTGCAACGAACAGTCTGCAGTATATCATTTTTTTAACTGATGATATAGTAGGTGATAAAGTTAATGATATAAAATGATTCATATAGTTGATCTCATCTAGTGAAATAAAATTTAATTGTTGTGGTTGTTTCAAACTATCCAAGACCTTCCAAAAGCAAGTAGGCAGATGGGATGATTAGAGTTAGATACAAGAATCAATAAGTGTATATTTGTGGTGCAACCTGACCAAATTAAGCATCAACTTTCCATCACTTGCAATCTGTGGATGTCCTACCGTTAGTATAATTTGTTCTTATTCTAGTGGCAAAATACGTTTTCCTACCACCCACCTCGATCAAGACCATGAGTTTGGCAATCCATCCTATTACAGAGTTTAGTTCCTTACAAGGCAGATAAAGCACTCTAATTTGTAGCTCCATCTTTACGGAGATGAGCGATAGGTGATTACGGAAATCAAAGCCAAATGGAAATGGTTGTTCGTTCGGATAAAAGTCATGGAAGTGTGTCGTCCATCCCAAAGACGGCTCCTTTTCTGATGTCAAGATCCGTTCGATAAGTCAATCCCCACTCGCACTAAAAGGAGCACCAAGCTATCACCTCCTTTTTGCAATCGCCATGAACGGTAACTCTCTCCTCTCTTGACAGGTTGAAAGAATCGGCTACCTAACCATCCACAACCTCTGCGTGTTGAGATTTGAGAAACTCCCACAAACTGTACAAAAAAAATCCTTTTTTTTTTCATGTAATAGGACAGAATATTGAGACGTCCCTGCTGCAGAAGAGGAGGGAAGGAACAAAATGTTGAGTCCCTGCCGCGGAAAAGGAGGGAGAAGAGTAGGCAGGAGCAGAATCCAAAGTAGAGTAGAGGGAAACACTAGTGCAGTGACAATATTATTCTATGTTTCTTCTTGATTCTTTCGTGCTTGTGGCTTCCGCCCCCTGGATTCTCTAGGCACTCTCATTTGCCACCTCCTCAAATCCACATAAAAAATGGCACCCTAATTCCTTTTGTCTCTATCGTCTGCATCCCTTTTGAAACTTCGACTGCCATAGTTGCCATACAGCAATGGATCTCGAGAGCGGGCACTGCCCCAGAACTTTTAAGGTGAGTTGATGCGCAAAGTTTGTTTTTTTTTCCCACGTCGAGGTCAAGAATCGGTGGTTGTTTTCCTATAAGAGTTGATGCTGGTTAAACCTCTTCTTGATGTAAAGTTTGGATTTTGATGGAACCCTTGTTTTGGTTTTGGATTGCAGAAACAATCTTGGAGGTCGGTTCTGATGCTGGCATACCAGAGCTTGGGGGTAGTTTACGGGGACCTCAGCACGTCGCCCCTTTACGTTTACAAGAACACCTTCGCCGATGATATCGAGCACACGGAGAGCAACGACGAGATCTTTGGCGTGCTCTCCTTCGTTTTCTGGACACTCACCCTTATCCCCCTCCTCAAGTATGTCTCCATAGTGCTTCGCGCCGATGACAACGGCGAAGGTGGCACATTTGCGCTCTACTCTCTTCTATGCCGCCAGGGAAGCATTGGCCTCCTCCCAAGCCACCAGCTCGCCGACAGGAGCTGTCCACTTACAAGAAAAACGATGACACTGCCGCTAACGTTGCTGCCTCTGGCCCTGTCACTTCTGCCTCGGTAATTATAAGGAGACTATTAGAGAAGCATCAAGCCTTGCAGCTTGCGTTGCTCATTCTTGCGTTGCTTGGGACTTCCATGGTTATTGGGGATGGAATCCTTACCCCTGCAATCTCTGGTTGTAACTTTGCTCCCTGTTTCTACAATCATTAGCTTCATTGATCTAATATTGTCTTTGATACTTACAGTTTTCTCAGCAGTCTCGGGGCTCGAGCTTTCTATGTCTAAAGAACATCACAAATGTAAGAAGTTGTTCCCGTAGCTACTGTTTGAAGCCTAGATTGTGCGTAGTAACTATATGTAGTTTATACAAAGAGATGTATCTATTCCTCAATCATGGTTTCGTTAACCAGTTTGGGCCAATGACATACTTTTTTGCCTTTTCTTTTCTGAGGATTAAAGGCTCGATTTCAGATATATTTTTCGAAGTATTTTTTCTAATGGTATTTGAACTAAGAACATACTTTTGTAATTTCCCTGTTTGTTTTTGTCAGTTTAATGGCCCCTTTATTTTAGAAAAGTAATTTTGCTTCTTCCTGTATTCCTTATTTATTTATTTTTCTCTGAGAAACTCATGAACCTTGGATTGATTTTCCTTTGGGCACTGCTGAAGCTACTTCACAAGTTACTAGATTTTTAATTTGTGCATCATTAGCCTAATCATATTGACATAATCAATATGTTGAGTCCACAACAAAGTTATCTAACCTCTAGAATGTTATACATCAAATTTGCAAAATGCTGAACATCTATCATCTCTTGATCTTGTTGTCTGTTCATTAGATGTCATCATGATTGCCTTACTATTCTATATGCCATTTTTATGCTAGATTTCTCATGGCCAGCTATTTCATCTTGCATGCAAGCTATATTGATTTTGTTCCTTTAATTTATGAACTCTGCTATGCATGGAAACATTTGGCCATTATTCTAGACACTTCCTATCTTCACCATCATAAGTTGTAATCTCCAGATGTTGAGGTTCCAATTGCATGTCTCATTTTAATCTGCTTGTTTGCGGTGCAACATCATGGCACTCACCGACTGGGATTCCTTTTTGCTCCAATCATTCTTGCTTGGCTATTATGCATAAGTATAATTGGGGCGTACAACATTTTTTACTGGAATCCACGTGTGTATCGTGCCCTTTCTCCGCATTATATGTATAACTTTCTGAAGAAGACTCAAAGAGGAGGGTGGATGTCACTGGGTGGAATTTTGTTATGCATAACAGGTTTGTCAATTTGGCTCATCATTTTAGCGTTTTGCTGCTATCTCAATCTCACATACAACTTTCTTGTAGGTTCTGAAGCTATGTATGCTGATCTGGGGCATTTTTCCCAATTGTCAATAAAGGTATGTATGCTAAAATTTATCGATTATTTTGCTAATTATCATAATTAAGTCCTTCATTCTACTAATTTGCCTTGTGCAGATTGCATTTGCTTTTGTGGTTTACCCATCCTTGCTGCTTGCTTACATGGGACAAGCTGCCTACCTCTCTCAGCATCACATTATCCAAACTGACTATCGAATTGGTTTCTATGTTTCTGTCCCAGGTATTTCTCTCTTTTAGGCCTAAGCTCTTTCAGGATTGATAAGCATAGTAATGCAGGGTGTTCACCAGAACTACTTGAAAATTTTCTTTAATTAGAGAATATGCGATGGCCGATCATGGGAATTGCTGTTCTCGCGGCTGTGGTAGGAAGTCAAGCAGTCATCACAGGTACTTTCTCAATCGTCAAACAGTGCTCTGCTTTGGGATGCTTTCCAAGGGTGAAGATTGTGCATACATCATCAAGAATGCGTGGCCAGGTATACATACCGGAGATCAACTGGATTTTGATGATACTTTGCTTAGCAGTTACTGTTGGTTTCAGAGATACAAAGCGCCTTGGCAATGCATCAGGTATGGCATTGATAAGTTTCACATTCTTACCCTATGCTCGAACTATTCTGTGGGATACCTCCTCCAATCATGGGAATTGCTGTAAGTTTCTTTAGTGATATACATCCAATTACTGTGATTGAAATTGCTTGGGTCTGTTAGTTTAGACTCACCTTGTTCGATAGGCTGCTTTTTGTCTCGTGTTTAGGTTTATCAAGTTTGTTTTGCTATTTTATGGCTTCTAAGCTTATTGCCTCGATATCAATTCTTCTTGTTTACGGCATGTTATTTACTATTTGGAATAGCTCAACAGTAGCAAGATATCGATATGGTGATGGCAAACTTGGCAGTGGAACTGATGGCATCATGTCTGTGCAGGGTTGGCTGTCATCACTGTTATGCTGGTCACCACTTGTTTGATGTCCCTAGTGATGGTCCTCTGTTGGAACAAGAGCATATTTCTTGCTGTATGCTTCGTCGTTTTCTTCGGTTCCATTGAAGCACTCTTCTTCTCGGCCACTCTGATTAAGTTCCTTGATGGAGCTTGGGTTCCCATTGCACTTTCTTTTGTGTTCATCGTTATAATGTATATCTGGCATTATGGCACTATTAAGAAATATCAATTTGATCTGGAAAACAAAGTTTCCCTCAACTGGCTCCTAAACTTAGGTCCTACCCTTGGTTTTGTGCGTGTCCGGGGCATCGGTGTGATCGACACTGAACTTGTATCAGGCATTCCGGCAATCTTCTCCCACTTTGTCACCAACTTGCCTGCTTTCCACCAGGTATTATTCAAATTCTCTCATGGATTTTACTATTCACTTATTAGTGATTTCAAGGTACAAGCTCATATTTCACTTGGTTGGGAAAGATCATGCTACTCTTTAAATTTCTTTACTCAGGTCGTTGTTTTCCTCTGTATCAAGTCTGTGCCAGTGCCATACGTCCAACCTGAGGAACGCTTCCTAGTTGGCCGTGTTGGCCCGGAAGAATGCAGGCTATATCGGGTCATTGTCCGGTATGGGTATCACGACATACAAAAGGATGATTCAGAGTTCGAAAGGGATCTGGTTTTCAGCATCGCTGAGTTCATCCGCACACAAGTATCCAAACCCTTCGGCCTGAATGAAGAAACCGAGAACGGCAATGAGAAAATGGCCATTGTCAGCACAGATTCAAGAATTCAAAAGGAGAAAGAGGAACCAGAAGATGCATCAGGCCTCTCAGGAGAAATACTTTTGCAGGTTCAAGTGCCCCAAAAGCAAGTAAGATTCAAACTGCCCGAGAGCCCACGAAAAGAAGGCGGCAACAAGGAAGAGTTGCTGGAACTAATGGAGGCTAGAGAAGCCGGAATGGCATTCATTCTGGGGCGCGAGTACATGAGGGCTAAGAGCGGGTCGAGCCTTGTTAAGCGACTGGTGGTTGATCTGGGCTACGAGTTTCTTCGAAGGAACTGCAGGGATCGCCGTGCCTATGCTTTTAGCATCCCTCATGCTTCGACGCTCGAGGTTGCGATGCTGTATCACGTTTGAACTAAATTGTAAATGATAATGTAGTGATGGAGAAGAGCGAGCAGGAGGTTCTCTGTTTTGCCTCAACTATACTTGTACATTTTAGGTGATCTGTTTTGACACCTGATACAGGTGCTCATTACTGAAAGAGATTACCAATACAATACATGTCATGTTATAGGATCGACATAGCAATTCTTACTGTAGGAGTTTGATAAAATTGAGAGGTCAGCCTACTGTCTCATTGTCGTCACTTGAGACTTCCTTGAGGAGCTTGATGAGAAGAGAGCCTAAAGGTAATGGAGGGAAAAGGGCATGGCACTGGACATGTTTGGTGCTTTCTAAGATGGAAACTGAGCACCATGTCGGGTGGTTCTGCATTTTTCCTTGTCACTACTTTGTGGTGGACTACAGTCGTCATCTGCAATCTACTGTTGTTGTCCATAGTAGGCTTACTGTGGTTGGAGTACAAAAGTGAGCACGATAAAAAAAAATCCTCAATTGCATTGCTTTTCAGTGGAAAACTGCTAAGTGTTGGATTGCCACAGAATGTGAACTTCGAATTCTTCAATCTCTCTCTCCAGTCACTGGCCGAACTAGTAGTTCCGTGATTTATCACCTCCATATTGATCCTGAGACAGATTAACGAAAACACTTTTACCACCAGAATCTCATATTTATGAGTTCAAGTAGGATTTTTTAGCACAATTACATAGAACGATATCAAGCAGCAAGTCACAACTAATTGAACACAATTACAATTGAAATGGGAGAGTAAAATCTGATCATCAAAAATTGTACCGCATTTGCACTCAATGTAATGCATGTCATAGTTTGAGCAAACATTACTAAAATTCGTAGCTTTTTGGCTAGTAGAAACCAATGAAAAATTGAAACAAATGGACATGGTGCATTTTATCGATCATCCTCATTGATACAGCTCCATGGTGGATTTGACAGAAAATAGGGATGGATCCCTGGAAGGAGCTGGTAGATTTTTTGCACACCGAGTGTTTTGATATTGTCAGCACATCTTCTCTAAGACAAAAACAACAAGAAAGCTGCATCACTGGGAGTAAATCAATCTCTTATGGTAAGTAGCTCTCAAATGGAAGGTATTTACTGCCAAGTCCCTCGGATTCCCCATCATCTTGAAGAAGAGACATCAGAAACAGAAGCACATATTGCAGATGCTTCTTGACCGAAGAAGCATCTTCATTGTCACTGTCAGTTCTCAGCAACTTTAACTAGTAAGTTTGGATGCGTTTCTTGGCCATTAGAGCAGTCGAATTCGACAAGAGTTTACTACTCCTAAATTCCTAAGACGGGCATCAGATCAAATGAAATGGAGTAGAACCAAACTAGAGATGGCAAGCCATAGTTCATGCCTCCTCCGCGCACGGAGTAATCCACGGCAAGCCTCTATCCAAAGTAGCAGCAGTATCAGCAGAGACAGGGAACTTCCCCTTCTTATCGGACCACTGCCAAATCTTGGACACAGACAAGCTCTCATCTCTAGTCATTGCATTTCCAGTGGTCCTTCTTCCTCTGGTGGAAGAAGCAGTGAGATCCACTTGGAGATTGGCATCGGCAACCACATACTGGTAAGAACCCATGGAGAAGCACCTCCTGCCATCGAAATTGCTACTGCTCGTCTCCCCCAGATCTGTGATTTCCTCGGCATCATCGGTATCTCCACAGCTCAATTTTTTGAACTTTCCAAGCCTAACAGAGAGCATTCTTTCCTTGGCTGCTCGAACTTCTTGGAACTCCTCTTCGTCGGCGGTGGGATCATCGAACCCGAACATGGGGTTCTCAATCGCGATCCCCTGAGCGAATATGAGGCCCCGGCAAAGGGGGCAGGAGGAGTTTGAGAGAAGCCAGGTGTCGATGCAGGCGAGGTGGAAGGCGTGGCCGCAAGCGGGCAGGAGGCGGAGCTTGTCTTCGGGCGCGAACTCGGCGAGGCAGACGGCGCAGTCGAAGGGGTCCTTGGAGCCGAGGATCTCGGCGTAGAGGAAGAGGGGGAGGGCGTCGATGTGGGCCTGGTCAAGTCCGGAGTCGTGGATGTGGAACAGTTGCTGGAGCTGGCGCTGGAGCGTGCCGGGGTCTCCAGGGAGGCGCGTGCGGCGGGCGCGGATGGGCGAGGCCGCGGCGGAGGAAGGGCGCTTGCGGAGGAGGAAGCGAACGAGGAGGTGGAGGAGGCCGGAGAGGAAGAAAATGAGCGCGAGGACGACGATGGCGAAGAGAACCGCGGGGCTGATCCGGGAACTCGAAGAAGAGGACGACGACGAAGGGATCAACGAGTCCCTCCTCCATGTGCGAAACCGATGAGAAGAGACTGCATTGGCGGTCGACGGAGGAAGTGGTAGAACAAACTTCATCACCTTGCTCAGTGATCGGCGACCAAATCCACAGCATTTGAAGAAAGAAAGGGGAGAATTTCCATGGTCGCACCACCAATCTGGTGGCAGATCAGATGCATGTGGAGCAGGTATCTAGGGTTTGGTTCTTCGAGCACGAAAGAGGATTGAATTTAGAAAGAACAAAAAGGGGATGCTGCAGGGTTTCCAGACAATACAATACAATACAATAGTGGCAGCCAGGAGGGAAAAGGGGGCGGAGCCGCTTTTGCAGTCGTTCTTCTTGTCTTGTCTTTGGCTGGCTATGTGAAGACAGGGAAAATTTAAACTAGGATTTGGGAAGGGAACGTCGTGTCAAATGTCAATGAATTCGGTGCCCACATTTTTTCTCCCTTGTTTTTTTTAACTCCGATTTGATGATTGTTAAGGCATCAGTAACCGTTTAACTCCTTTAATATTATAATATTTATTATCTCATCAAAAAGGATAGGATCCACATGTCACATACATATTAACATTAATATCATTATTCTTTCATGTTCGTTTAACATTCAACCCCCATTATTTATGAGATCCATACACCACATACATATTTCTCATATATACATTTTCTCACATATTTATTCTCCACTTACCTATGTATTTTTTATTTTCAATTTCATTTGTTAATTTAAATGATTATTATTTAGGTGACCGTTATCCATTTTTAATCCATTACGGCAATCTCAATCGATTAAAGTCACGTTCAAGGGTGTTACACAAGTCTCCCCAATCGATTGGGGGTGTCAATCGATTGGGGAGACCCATAATCAATTCCCTAATCGATTACGGACGCCCCTAATCGATTGGGGACTCTCTCAATCGATTGGGAGATGTCATGTCATACGCGATAAATACGTTCAAATATCTGAATGTGTTTATTGTGTCAGCGTATTAACGTGCTCGTCGCAACGACTTTAACATGGACGGTACTTTAATCGAGACTTTTGCAGGTGCCCTTAGTATGAAAGGATGATTCTACCTTCACAAAGAATTCGAATTTCTTGGCCTAATATATCCGAGCATTTAAACTCGTATTATCTATTATTTTTTGTGGAAGGGTACACATATTTTTAAAACTGATCAAAAAGTTCATGTACTAAATTTTCTTAAACTCCCCACTTCCAAACTTACATTTACATACAATCCCTACCCAAACTTTTATTTACATGCAGTCCCTGATGGGATTGACAAGACAGCTTTGTGAGTATTATTTGAAGAAACTTGAATATAAAAGTTAAAAAATTGAGTATATAAAGTTGCATCCATCACATCAAGAAACTGCATACTCAATTTTCACTCTTTTATACTCACTTTTCACTCTTTTATACTCATTTTTCACTGATGTATACTCAATTTTCACTCTTTTATACTCAATCCATTAGGGAGTTAACACAAAAAAACCTCAAATGGGGACTGAATGCAAAGTTTGACTTGTCATTAGGGATTTAAAGCAAATTTACCGTTTTTTATATATTTTTTCGATTTTATTTATCATGATAAAATTATTTTTTTTAATTTTATTTTTTTTATGGCTTCTCTTTCTTTTATATAATATGGGCTAAAATATTAGGCCTGATTAGCTAAAATATTTAAGATTAGCTAAAATATAAATTATGAACTTGATATGCACCATATTAGGCCCATATTGGCCTGATATCTATCATATTAGATCCACGTTGAGTTTGATATAGAATTAGAACATGCTCATATGACTGATTTTTTAATTAATATTTTAACACTTCTAATGTAGTCGAAATAAACAATGAACGACACCGTTATTCTCCTTAAAATCTCATAAATCCATAGGACCTGAAATGATTATAATATGAGGTCTCTAAGTCGATCGGTGATTTTAATCAAAACTCACTGATAAAACTATATATGTCTGATTTGACCCATTTCAAGTCGTATGCATTTATAAGGTGGTAAGAAGTCCAATGATATCATTTATTGCTTTTTAAAGTTTTTTTAAAAGTATTAAATATTATCTAAAGAATCAGCTCAACTTGAACCTGTGCATTGATATCATCGCCCAACATAGGTTTGATATAGTGCATACCAAGTCCACATTAGGCCTGATATGAACCATATCATGCTCATGATTCATATATTGTTGACACTTAGCTAACTTTAAATGTTGTGAGACCCACATTATATATGCATGCATGTAAAAAAGAAAGGAAAGAAAAAAGGATTAACAAGGTTGGGTAACGTCGAACCTCGAGCGACCGGCCCGGTCTCACGGAAGTTTCCACCGACTGCAAGGATAAATCGGGAAGTACTCACGACGGATGGTCCAAAAATCCAACGTATCAGGATTTACGTCCCATTTGAAAAATACTTTTTATAAAATATACCATAGTTAGAGATCGAACCCAGATGTCTAGGATGATAATTAATCCTAGTTAATTAGGATCCATCATAGATCGGGACAGTTTTTACGTTTAGTATCAAATTATTCTATGTTCATTTTTTTAACCAAATCACGTTGGAGTTGTCAATCCTTTTTCGGTAGTTGTTTCATCTAATGCTAACTTAGTTTTTACCTAGCCTTGCCTTACGCTGGCAAAACATTGTTGTCGTCATCATCATATTTGATTACTCTCAACCAGGGCAAATTAAAAAAAAATGATTAACGAAATTTTTTTAACCTCGGACGACCGGTCGGCTTCACGGTAGTTTCCCACCGACCACTAGTGTAAATCAGAAAACGTTCACAGTGGACGATCTAAAAATCGAACGTCTCATGATTCACATCCCATCTGAGCCAGGGCAAATTAAGAATAGCGAAGAGAAGAATATTGCCTTCCTTATTTCCTATCAACGCGTAACAAATTTGAATAATTATAATAATGTTAAAAAAGTTAACATTGTTATGGTAATTACAGTGTTACAAAGTGAACATTTCAATCCAGGATCAATATTAATAATATTATATTTTAATAATTACAATTCATAATTATTATAATATGGATATCTAATAATATTATGTTGTAGCAGTTATAGGATTATAATAGTCATGATCAACACTGATTAATATTATATTATAACAGATAATTGCTATATTAATCAGCATTATACAATCATAACTATTACAATTGTATACTATAATAGTTATAAAATCATAATTGTTACTTGATTCGTTAGATTTTCCTCTAGATTTGCAGGATATATTTGGAAGTTTAGATTGGACTGAACTAATTTTGGTCAAGTAAATTTGGAAGCACAAAAATTAGAAATTAGTATATTTGAAAATAATTTTATCTCTTGCAATAGATAATATCTCCTAAAATGAGCACTATGCCTCGAGTTAAGTTAAGTTATAGTGGTAAACACATCTTGCAATTTCTATGCACTTAGGATTTAAAACTCAACAAGCACAAGAAATTTACCTTTCGTGTTTGAACCATTGGGAAGGTTGGGCTATTGCATGGACTGTTATTTACGTTTCTAGATTTACTTTGATGGTCGATATAAAATTTTTGTAGGCTAGATTGGTCACTTCCAAAATTAATGGATTGTCGGATTGCATATCTTTCGTCCTCAACCTCATCTATTAGATCTATCCTTATCATCATCCTCATCGGGTTTTCAAGTTTCATTCTCATCCTCATCCTTATACCCATCGGAGGATCAAATATTTATCCTCATACTCGTACCCATTAGAGGATCGAATATCTATCCTCATACTTGTACCCATAGAGGATCAGATACCCCTTTTTTGTTCTTTCTAAATCCAATGTCTCGGTCTAAACTGGTTTTGAGTAACGTGAGAAACTTCTATTAGTTCTACTTGACTAGATGTACCAGGTAGGGAAACCTAACCTATATATAAAACTACAGGATCTCTCCGCTGCGGACTTGAATTTGCGGACTGCTGCGGACTGCCCTCGTGGCAAGCCGCGTCCGCAGCTTGCTTGGGTTTGCGCTTTTATTTCCGCTCGTCCCTCGTGGCACAGCAGATCGAGTTTTGTCCCGCAGCCCTCCAAACCGCAGTGGACCAGCGCAAACCCTAGGCGAACCCATCTCTTCCCTCGGGCCGGCGATTCCCTCGCCCTCGCCCTCGCGTCATGCAGCCCTCGCGTCCTGCAGCCCTCGCCCTCGCGTCCTGCGGCCCTCGCGTCCCGCAACCCTCGCCCTCGCCTCCTGCGGCTCTCGCGTCCCGCAGCCCTCAGAGACCTTGAGCTCGTGTCGACGCCTCCGGATCCCTCGGCACTGCGGTCGCTGCGTCGCTGGCATTTCTTCTCCCTCGGCCCAGCAGTTCCCCCCTGGCATTTCTTCTTCCTCGGCCCGACAGGCGGACACAACTTGCTCCAGCCCTCTTGCATTCCTCCCCCTCTCCCTCGGCTGGTAAAATTCAAAGATCTGATGCTTTCCTTTTTATTTTTTTGTTGTTTGTTTAATTTATTTGTGTTGTCACAGTCTGATGCTTCATTTCTTATACACAGTCTGATCTGTATTTTTTTTGCTGTAATTTCTTATACACACATTTTCGCAGCTGATCAAGTGATACTCTGCTTTGGTTGTGCCATCTTTTATTCGCATTCTTGCATATTAAAACATACTATTATTCTATCAATATTCACAGCAGGTTTCAGTTCACGATTGGAATTCTGTCTTTTATGGTGACAAATCTGAATTTATTTAAGAAATTATAGAAACTTTTGTGCATATCCTCTTGCTTTCCTTTTTTTTTTGTTGTTTGTTTAATTTATTTGTGTTGTCACAGTTTGATGCTTCATTACACAGTCTGATGCTGTATTTTTTTCTGTAATTTTGTTTTGTTGTTTGTGTTGTCACAGTTTGTTTCTTATACACAATCTGATGTTTTGAGTTTAGAGTTTCAAATGTGTTATTTTGATTTCCTGCCGTGAGACTATAAATTTGTTGTGTTTGTTGGGCATAATCTCGGTATATAGGAAATAGTCTTGTTTGTGTTGTTAATATGATTATTTTCTACGTGAAACAATCATGCATGTGTTGTTTGTGTTGTTTTATAATTCCATTGTTTTAGTTTCATGTTTACTGTAGTTTTTAATTTATGAGAAATAAATTATATTCTTTATTTTTCTATTCATCTATTTTTCTACTTATTTATTGTCTAATATAATGTGAGGGCATCAGAAATGGAAGGAAATACAGTTGATGATCAAGAATACATTCCTCAAGTTTCAGATGAACGAAAGCCTAAAATTGGAATGGAATTCTCGTCACTAGAAGAGGCATATTCCTTCTACAACCAATATGCACGAGAAGCGGGATTTAGTTCAAGGATGCACACGAGTAAAAAAAATAAGATAACAAATGAAGTGACGTGGAAACAAATTGTATGTTTTAAAGAAGGTCATACAGATCTAATGCGGTGGAATAAACATGCAAAAGCTGATCAAGTGACAAGGGAAAGAGCTCGTGGCACAATTGGAACAGGTTGCAAGTCAAATATTGCATTCGTCAAGAAACAAACTGGACCTAATTAGGTTGTCAGTAACTTCATAGAAATCCACAATCATCCACTCTCTACTCCATCAAAGGTATATTTGTTACGCTCGCACCGTAATATTTCTGCAGCCAAGAGAACATTGACAAAACAATTTTCAGAGGCTAATATACCAACTTGTCAACAAATGCGATTATTGGAGATAGAGTATGGGGGGCCTGAGGGGGTAGGTTGTACAGAAAAAGATATTAGAAATTTGGAAAGAAATCAAAGAGAAGAGCAAAAGGGCATTGATGCTGAAACACTGATCGAGTTTTTTACAGCTGAGCAAGAGAAGAATCCAGTTTTTTTTTTTGATTACGAGACTGATTCAGATAATAGATTTAGTAGGTGTTTCTGGGCTGATCATATATCAAGGAGGGCATATAGTGTATTTGGTGATATTGTTGTATTTGATACAACATATAACACCAATAAATATGGCTTGATTTTGGCTCCATTTGTAGGAGTTAATCATCATCATCAAACAATTCTTTTTGGTTGTGGTTTCTGAGTATAATTTGCTATGTATATAATCGGATCTTAGATAATATAATTATATTAACTAAATTTATAGTCACACGGTGTAAAAAATAGAACGTTCGAAACTCTAGACTCAAAACATCAAACTGTGAACTGAAAACAGAGTGTAAAAACATAACAGTTGATTGTTTCTATATCGAATCTGTAAACTTATATCAGATATTCTTTATAAGAAATGAAGCAGCAAACCATCTAAACAACACAAACAACAGCCTCCAAAAATAAAAAAAGATTAGAACAAAATGAGAAACATCTGTTCTAAGAAAAAAAAATCATTTCGTCTGATGGTTGCCTAAGAAATGAAGCAAAAATTGTGTATAAGAAATGAAACATCAGACTGTGAGCCTAAAAGGCAAACATTGTACAGTTCAAGTTTTAACTAGAGTTTTTGGTACGATGGTAGAAATAATTTCATCACATGGTTGTCAATTTTTAACTAGAGTTTTTAAAATAATCCGACTGAAACACATGCTAACTTTTTATCATTCTTCAGCTGCCCCATGAAACCAGAATTAAAGGTACAGATAAACAATTTCAGTTATGACTTAAGCCCCAATACCAAATGGCAATTGCAAACCTGACTGACGATGACTGAGTAGTGAGCACAAACTAAATTAAGAATTCAAAAAAGGAAATATCCATACAACCTCAACAAGATGAAGGTTGGCAGCACAACTTAAGAGGACAAATGCAAGAGGGCTGGAGCAAGTTGTGTCCGCCTGTCGGGCCGAGGAAGAAGAAATGCCAGGGGGGAACTGCTGGGCCGAGGGAGAAGAAATGCCAGTGACGCAGCGACCGCAGTGCCGAGGGATCCGGAGGCGTCGACACGAGCTCAAGGTCTCCGAGGGCTGCGGGACGCGAGAGCCGCAGGAGGCGAGGGCGAGGGCTACGGGACGCGAGGGCCGCAGGACGCGAGGGCGAGGGCTGCGGGACGCGAGGGCTGCAGGACGCGAGGGCGAGGGCGAGGGAATCGCCGCCGCGAGGGAAGAGATGGGTTCGCCTAGGGTTTGCGCTGGTCCGCTGCGGTTTGGAGGGCTGCGGGACAAAACTCGATCTGCTGTGCCACGAGGGACGAGCGAAATAAAAGCGCAAACCCAAGCAAGCTGCGGATGCGGCTTGCCACGAGGGCAGTCCGCAGCAGTCCGCAAATTCAAGTCCGCAGCGGAGAGATCCTGTATAAAACTATCCCAACTTTCTTAGTTTCTATCAGCTCAATCCACTCTGATATCAAATTGTAAGATCAAAATTGATGTTAGAGGAGGGAGGGTGAATACCATTAAGAATTTTTAAAATAAATGAGTAGATAATAACATAATCAATCAGGGTTAGCATAACGAAAATAATAAATTAACTAGAATGATTCAATCAAGTAAGACAAAGACAATAATAATATCTAACAGTATAAGCATACAAATTGATCAATTAAGCTAGAAGTATAAACACATAGTAATTTAGAAAATGATTCTTATTTCTAATTTCTCCTAGGTGGAGATCCTTATAGAAAAAGAATCTAAAAAGTTCAAGCACAATAAACAAATAAAGCAACACTAAAAACAAATATAAAAATTATTCTATGTGTTGTCGAACAAAAATGAAGCGTAAGTAGCAGTGTGTCGCAACATAAAAGGCGAAAGAGTACTTAAAGCACGAGAACAAAATTAGATGATTGAGTAACGAATTATTTGCAAACTTTGCCTCAAAGCTCCTTATATAAAACTTGCCCTCAGGGCGTAATACAGATGGTGGGCGCATGACAATTATGACGTAATGTCAGGGGTCGATTACTGAGAACTGATGACATGGTGCTTCCCCACTATACGTCTCCTGCCTGTGTACCTACATTTGCCTCTCTCTATATCCGTGAGGTCAGCTCTAGGAGGGCCGCGAGGCGGTGAACCTACCTTTTTCTTATATAAGACTCCCCCGGTCGCCTGGAGCCTTTCTGGTTCGCTTGTATAGGAACTAATGTGGTTACAACTTCTATCCGTAAGATAACATTAACGAAGCTCTCTAATCACCCCGTACAACCTCAGGTCGCCTGGGCAAGGGTCAAACTTTATCTTGACAGCCTTATTCGGATTGCTGATAACCCGTCTCCTGGTCACCCGAAAGTTGCTTTGGTCATCCGTATGCTCCAGTTGCCTAGACCTATATGGTCACTTGGATCCTCCAAAATCCATTAGTAAAGAGTTATCACCAGTCAGTTGCCTCCAAACTCCATTCAGTTGTCTGGAACTGTCGAATATGTTTCCCTGCAGTTGTTACACGTAATGAGTATGATATATAATGCGAAGTTACTAGCACTTACTTGACTAGATTAACTCGTTTAGTTTGGTTTTGCCAAGCAATCATTGATTCCACACACTTGGACTTGTGCCAATCATTTAGCCTCCAATTTATTCCACACACTTGGACTTGTGTCAAACAATTAGCTCGTAGTTGATTCCATACACTTGGACCTTTTGCCAAGTAATCAGCTCTTAGTTGATTCCATAGACTTGGATTGGAGTCGCCTAGCACTCGATGCGTTAGGAATTTGTCTGTTAAGCATTAATAACTTGGACTCGATTCACCTATCCTCTGGCTAGAAATTTTGTATGTTAAATTTTAATCACTTAGACTTGATTCATCTAGCTAGCATCTAGTTACGAATTTTATCTGTCAAGCCTTAGTCATTTAGACTTAATTCACTTAGCCTCTAGCTAAGAATTTTGTTTGCTTGATCTAAAACCAAGACTTAGCTCATGTCTAATTCCCAACCAAGACTTATATGTCTATATTCATTAGGACTTGATCACTGTCTAGCTCACAACCCTGACTTTGTACTCGTCAAGTGTCTTGCACCTATAAACCTGATACAATTGATTATATCACAACTAGCATAACTTTAATCATAGTTATATATTAAATTCTAGATTACATGTTATGAACCGAGTACTAACATTTATGGAGTTTTTATACAGATCAAATATTCAAACTCGAAACCAAATTTAATTAAGACATTAAGATATGATTATAAATAATATTTTTTTAAATTACTTATAAAATCTTAAAAATTAATAGATAATTATATTGAGCATATATTTTCTACAAAATTGTTAACCATGCATAGGTTGTACATGACCTAAACATGGATATATTTTGATCTGATTAGGAGTTATTATGTTCATTCAATATAGATCAATTAAATGAATAAGTTTAAATAATTCGTTAAATTAAATAAATAATTTTAAACATGTGTGTTTAATTTGTTAATGTCCGTGAACAATATTCGTGAATATGATCGTAAATAACATTTGTAAACAATATTTATCAATAAAATTCTTATCAACATATTAAATAAATAAATAAATAATGAATAAACGAGTTTATATTATCAATTTCAATAACCAAACAAACAATTCTAAAAGGTCAAAATTTTAAACAATAAAAAAACTTAAGTTGAGAACTCGATAATATTTAAATGAGCCAAATTCAAATTAAGCTCGAACCAAACTCAAATTTATAAAAATTAAACTAAGCCAAATTTAAATAATCATTTTAATAGATTGGTTCATTTTATGTTGGATTTAATTTAACTCGATTATCTTATCAAATAAATTTTAATATTTTTTAAAAAAAAAAACTTAATTGAGTTTGACTCATTTACAGGCCTGGTCACGTAATCACCTGAGGTTCTTCGAGCATGAAAGAGGATTGAATTTAGAGAGAACAAAAAGGGGTGCTGCAGGCAGGCAGTTTTGCATCGGTTCTTCTTGACATTGGCTATATAAGACAGGGAAAGTTTAAACTCGGATTTGCGAAGGGGACGTCGTATCAATGAATTCGGTGTCTCATCTTCGATTTTTGTTTTTTTTTACTCCGATTTTGTGGTTGTTAAATTTCGTTACGATCTACACATACGAATGATCCAACATCATAAATAATCGGTAAATTACCATAAACTCCCCAATCACCCTTTGAGATTTGCATTCACTCCCCACACAAGTTTGTCTTTGTTTTTACTCCCTGATGGAACTGAGTATAAAAGGATAAAAATTAAGTATACATCAGTGAAAACTGAGTATAAAAGAGTGAAACTTGAGTATAAAAGAGTGAAAATTGAGTACACGAGTATTGATGTGGTGGATACAACTTGCCATACTTAATTTTCTAACTTTTATACTCACTTTTCTTCAAACAATACTCACCACATATCCCATCAGGGACTGCATGCAAAGAAAAGTTTGTGTAGGGATTGCATGCAAAGTTGACTTGGTAAATGGTAAGTAAGGAGTTTAGGAAAATTTACCCATAAATAATTTAAATTTCTTAAATATTATATATTTTGAGATTCGAATTCTTATAATCTAAAAAATTCATCCCACCTGGACCGGGGCAGTTTTACGTTTCATATCACGTTGGAGTTGCCATTCCTTTTTTCAGCAGTTGCGTCATCTAATACTAACTTAGATTTCATATTTACAATTTGATTCCTAATTACGATATATTTTATAAATTTTTTTAAAAATGGGATGAAAATCTTAGGATGCTGGGTTTTTGACCGTCTATTACGAGCGCTTTCCTATTTATCCTGGGTGACCGCCAATGAAAAATTTCCATGAAATCGAATAGATCATCTCAAATTCATATGTTATCTAGTGGAACATACAACATTTCCATCCGAAATCAACACTACATAATATTATATTATAATAATTATAATTCAAAATTATTATAATATGAATATCTAATCAATATTGTATTATAATAAATATAGATGATAATTAGTATATACGTATAACAGTCGCCATCAATATTGAGCTTCGAGATTACTGTAGAATATAAGAACATTAAATTATCTCTTAGATATTTCTATCATTAAATACGACCCATTTATAAAAAAAATTTCCTCAAAATAGAGATGTGACGACGGGATGCTGGATCTTTTGACTGCTCGTTGTTGTCTTTTGACTGCTCGTTGTTGGTACTTCTCAATTACTCTAATAGTTAATAGAAAATTTTTGTAAAACTGAATCAGTTATCTCAAATTTAATATTATCTTATTCATCATGATGAATATTAATTAATATTATATTATAATAATTATGAATTATAATATAGATCCTTTATTATGATATATTAATTATAAGATCGTAATATTATAATTACATATTATAACAATTATAAATTTATAATAGTTATAATGAATTAGCAGTGAGTACTCTATCATAATTACAAGGTCATCGAAAATAAGAATATTTTTAAAAACTAAAAATGGTTTGAAATAGAATTAACTTTGATTTTGATAATAAATAAAAAAATGTCTTTTGCCTATGCTAATAATAAAAAGAATTCCCATTTACTTTTTATTTTTATTCAAACTTTTATTTTGACCAACGAATGATATGCATGCTTCCAGAGATACTCGGCTGTTGGTCTGCCAGACACTTGCACAGTTTGGCCTACCACAAATATTTACAATTCAATTCTTAATTATACCTCGTTATAGGACATTTTCTTGTAATAGATGATAAATTTGAGATATTGGATTATTCGTTTGAATATTTTTGAATTTATCATAATGGATGAATAATTTTCATAAAACCGAATCGAAATTAGTACTTAGTATGCAAAATTAGATATATGATTGAGCTAGCTATAAAAATTAAAAAATTGTGGAGTTTCAAGCCATTTGTATTTGTTAAGGTGTCCATGTCCCGAGTGGTGGTAACCTCGGGCCCAAGCAGAATTTCCCAGTCCACCGTAGCCCGCCTCACGGTCCTGCATGGGTAAGAATTTTGCAGAAAATTAATATAATTATCTATTAATTTTCAAGATTTTATAAGTTATTTTAAAAAATATTATTTATAATCACATCTTAATTAATGCCTTAATTAAAGTGTAATGATACATGAGGTAAAAATGAATATCTCAGTAAAAATTTTGATCATCAATCGGTGGCACGTCCGACGTTCGATCGTTGATCGGACACTATCGGCGGCCTCTGGTCGCCGCCCCGAACCAAATTATACCCTAGGGGGCACAGTGAACTCGTCGGGGATCGCCGCAATTGCGATCTCGCTTTGTTCACCTTCGATTTTGACGGGTTCATCGTTGTCGGCGATCCTGACGGGTTCACCGTCCTCCCAAAGTATAGTTTGATTCGGGACGGCGATCAGATGCCGCCGGTAGCATCCGATCGGCGATCAGAAGTCGAACGTGTCACCGAGTGACGATCAAAGTTTTCACTGGGACATTCTCGATTAACGAGGTTTTTCCAACCTCGGACGACCGGCTCGGTTTCGTGGAGGTTTCCCATCGGCCGTTCGAATAAATCAGGAAGTATTCACAGTGGACGGTCTAAAAATTCAATATTTTAGAATTCATATCCTATTTAAAAAAATTTACTGAGACATTCACTTTAGCTGTAAGTATCATTTCTCTTAATTAAATTACTAACAGTGGCAATGAACATTTGCTATGCGTAAGAACTCCACAAGGACCTCACAGAATTTGTGTAATTAATTAAGCTGCAAACAAAGGGAGCTACGTACCGACCTTCCACGTGCTTCGCGGCTTGCTCATCAATACAAAAGCGCCCGCGCCCTCGCCCTCCGTCTCGAGGGAGGAGTCCCTGTCAACTCTGGTTGTCCAAGTACGTAGGCACATGATTTGTTTTTTTTTTATTAGCATCGTATATAATCATACGAGTAATCACGGAGAGAATGAAAATAGAAAAGTAAAAAATCATAATAAATGATGTGACATTTTATATATATACGTTCGATGGATGGTAATTTTACCCAAATTCGACGGAGAATTCGACATCCGATCAGAATGGAGGAGGATATGGAGGGACTACCAATACCCGATATCCGACCCGAATACCCGATTAAATAAAAAATACATATATTAAAAGAGATTATATAATATAATAATATAACAAATTTATATTATTATATTATTAGAATAAATTTATATTATTATGTTATTAGACATTTTCCTTATTAATCTGTTAATTGACAGATTCTTTATAAATCTGTTAATTAACAATTTCGTTATTAATTTTTCATTTGACTAGATCTCCTAAGGTCCCTATAAATTGTGTATCTCATGGACAAGTTTTTCAATCAAGAAAGTTATTTTATTATCTCTTTCTTTCTCTCTATCTCTCTTCTCTCTCTACTTCTTTTATTTTAATATGGTATCAGAGCCATAGCTCCTCATACCTGACGTGTCGCTATTTTTATGCAACATCTTTCTTCTTCTTGATGTGACACTTGCGATCGCCATTTTTTTTTCGAAAAAAAAACCTTCCTCCTCTATTTTTTTTTTGGCTTGTCATCCTCGTTCCTCGTTTTTATCACCCGCCAACTCATGACGGGAAAGTAGGGGAAAAGAGAATAGTCTCCGTGCCTTTTGGCCCAAGCTACAACAATTTTGGCTCTTTATTATTATTTTGATGTCGAATATTCAGAGATGTCAAATTTGTCTCCAATTTGGACACACTGGTATTCAATGTCCTAAAAGACTTGACAGAACCTTCATCGGCGGTCCTTCAGCTTTAAGAAGATGTCAAATTTGTCTCCAAATTAGACATACTGGTATTCAATGTCCTAAAAGACTCGACAAAACCTTTATCGGTGGCCCTTCAGCTTTAAGAGGATCTTTAACTTCACAAGTCCATCCTAATTAAGCTCTCTCATCTGTGCCTATTCATGGCAAACCTTCAAAATTTTTATCTACTGAATGGTATATTGACACTGGAGCAACTCATCATGTCACATCAGACTACAATATCTTTACAGAAGTACTACCATACACTGGTTCGGATACGGTACAAGTAGGTGATGGCTCAGGTTTGCATATTACTAATCTTGGAAACACAGACATTCATTTATCTAATCGTACTTTTCACATGCGCAATATCTTTCATGTTCCATCCATTACTAAAAATTTACTCTCCGTACGTCAGTTTTCCCTTGATAACAATGTCTTTTTTGAATTTCATCATGATCATTATCTTATAAAAGATAGAGGAACAAATACTGCTGTATTTCTTAGAAAAATAAAAAACGGTCTCTACTATCTTCAAAATTCTTCAATCAAAGCTTTTATTGGTGAACGTGCAAATAAACCAGCCTGGCATGCTCGACTTGGTCATCCTTCCCTTCGTATTGTTCAGTCGATCATAAATAGGTATGATTTACCTACTTCCTTTACTTCATCTCCATCTCATTCATGTCAGGCATGCATGGAATCTAAAAGTCATAAGTTACCTTTTTCTTCATCTGAACGCGTTTCCAATTTTTCACTTGAAATAATTCATTCAGATATTTGGGGTCCTGCACCTATCTTGTCTAACCAAGGTTTCTTATATTATGTTACCTTCATTGATCATTTTAGTAAATACACTTGGCTTTATCCTATGAAAAGAAAATCTGATTTATTTGATATATTCTGTCATTTTCAAAAACAAGTTGAACGATATTTTAATCGTAAAATACTCTCTCTTCATTCTGATTGGGGAGGAGAATATCAAGCTCTTCATCGTCATCTTGTCTCCTGTGGGATTGTTCATCGAGTCTCTTGCCCTCACACTCCAGAACAAAATGGCTCTGCTGAGAGAAAACATAGACATATAGTTGAAACTGCCTTAGCTCTTCTTCATCATGCATCAGTTCCGCATAAATTTTGGGATGAAGCTGTTTGTACTGCAGTATATCTCATAAATCGACTTCCTACTCCATTACTTAATCATAAGTGTCCTTTGGAAAACTTTATAATCAAACTCCTGAATACACCTTTCTTCGAATCTTTGGTTGCGCATGTTATCCATGGTTACGCCCCTATTCTAAACACAAACTTGACTCTCGTTCATTATTATGTGTTTTCCTTGGTTATAGTAATATGCATCATGGGTATCGTTGCTTACATATACCAACTGGACGGATATATACATCACGACATGTTACTTTTGATGAAACTCTATTCCCTTTTTCGGCAGCCTCTTCAATCTCTCCTCCAGATACAGGTGGTACTTTTTTGATGTCACCCAACATTATCAGAAGAGATGGCATCCTAGGTCCTGTTCCCGAGCTCCCCAATAACTCTCCTATAACATCAGAATCACCTCAAGTTACTGCTCCAATCTTAGAAGTCTCACCAGCCAACGATAATATGCTCTCTAGTCCTGGATCCTCGGATAATTCAAGCCCGGCAACAAACTCACCAGCCAATAATAATATGCTCTCTAGCCCTGGATCCTCGAATAATTCAAGTCCGGCAACAAACTCACCATGCCAACCCACTTCCTCATCACCATCAACAAGTGATTCAGATGATAATGCTCCTCGTCGCATGCTTCCCTTAAGTGACATATATGCACGATGTCCACCAATGGCTACTCAATATCCTCTTCCTCGAGCTCTAGTGGTTTCCTCAAAAACTATTGAACCAACTTGCTTTACACAGGCAAACAAGGATCCAAATTGGCGTAATGCAATGGCTACAGAATTTGATGCACTTCTTCGCAATGGAACATGGAGCCTAGTTCCGCGCACTCCATCTATGAATGTTGTGGGCTCAAAATGGATATTCCGTCTTAAGCATCGAGCTGATGGTTCTCTTGAAAGGTATAAAGCTCGCCTTGTAGCCAAAGGATTTAGTCAACAACCAGGTATTGACTTCAATGACACCTTCAGCCCAGTCATCAAAATTACATCTGTCAGATTATTGTTATCAATAGCTATTAGTTCTAATTGGTCTATCCGACAATTAGACATTTCTAATGCATTTCTTCATGGTATTCTTGATGAAACGATTTTTATGGAGCAACCACCTAGGTTTATTCATCCACAATTTCCATCTCATGTTTGTCATCTCAAGAAATCTTTATATGGTCTTCGGCAAGCTCCTCGTGCATGGTTTCATCGATTATCTAAATGGTTACATGCTCAAGGTTTTTCTGGATCAAAAACTGACTCCTCTCTATTCTACAGACATAATGATGGATCTATGATATTTTTTCTTATTTATGTGAATGACATTCTATTAACTGGCAATGATCAAAAGGGCATCTCAAATTTATTAAGTCTTCTCAATCAGGAATTTCCTATTCGAGATTTAGGAAATGCTCGTTTTTTTCTTGGTATTGAACTTATTCCACATGAAGAAGGTTATATTCTCTCTCAGAGCAAATATATTACTGGGCTTCTTCAAAAAGCTAAAATGGATGGAGCACGTCCGATCTCTACACCTATTGCTCCAAATAAGGTCTCTACACCTTCTTCTTCTTCAGTGATGGCTGATCCCCAGGTTTATCGAAGTATTGTTGGAGCTTTACAGTATGTTACTATTACGCGCCCTGATATTACGTTTGCAGTAAATCGTGCTTGTCAGTTCATGCATACTCCTACTGAACAAAATTGGGAAGGTGTGAAGAGAATACTTCGTTATCTCAAAGGCACAATTCTACATGATCTTCTTTTATATCGACACTCATCTCGAGATTTACATGCCTATAGCGATGCGGATTGGGCTAGTTCTTCTGAAGATAGACGCTCTACTAGTGGATATGCAATATTTCTTGGACGAAATCTTATTTCTTGGAATTCGAAAAAGCAACCTACAGTATCTCGTTCAAGCACTGAATCTGAATATAAAGCTATAGCCAATGCAACGTCAGAAATTATTTGGCTTCAATCCCTTCTTTCGGAACTTCATCTTGCATCAGATATTGCACCAAAAATTTGGTGTGATAACATTGGAGCAACATATCTTACATCAAATCCAGTATTTCATGCTCGTACAAAGCATGTTGAAATTGATTATCATTTTGTTCGAGAGCACGTGGCAAATAAACAATTATCTGTTTCTTATATCTTTGCAGAAGATCAAATTGCTGATATCTTTACCAAGCCATTATCCAAACAATGATTTTGCAAATTATCATGCAAACTCAACGTCCGAGATCTCCCGTTAAGTTTGTCGGGGGGTAAAAGAGATTATATAATATAATAATATAACAAATTTATATTATTATATTATTAGAATAAATTTATATTATTATGTTATTAGACATTTTCCTTATTAATCTGTTAATTGACAGATTCTTTATAAATCTGTTAATTAACAATTTCGTTATTAATTTTTCATTTGACTAGGTCTCCTAAGGTCCCTATAAATTGTGTATCTCATGGACAAGTTTTTCAATCAAGAAAGTTATTTTATTATCTCTTTCTTTCTCTCTATCTCTCTTCTCTCTCTACTTCTTTTATTTTAATATATATACATTAAAGATTTTTTCCCCAAAACCTACTAATAATTTGTATTAATGTTAGAAATAGATTATATATATGTTTAATCTATTTTTAAAATTATAGATATATATTTTTTTAACTTTAATGTTAATTATAATATACTTTTGTTCAATGATATAGTTGGATAGAAATAAAAAAATTATTAGTATACAAGATATCCGATCTTTTAATGGGTATGGATATATTTGATGGATATCCGATACCCGATGAGTATGGGTACGGAGGATATAGAATCCGACCCGAACCCGACCCATTGTCATCCCTAATTATCACTTGGACACCATCGACGGCCTTCGGCGGCCACCCCGAATCAAACTATACCCTGGGGGGTACGGTGAACCCGTCGGAGATCGTGCATGTAAGGTGTCACATCATTCACTATGATTTTCACTCTCCCATTTTCACTCTCCCAATCATTATTCTTCAGATCGATTAGTTCCGATCTCATTGGCTCAATGAAAGTTTTTTCATCGGTTATTAAGATAACTTTAAAAATATTCACAAAAAATAATCTAACGGACTAATTAACGTTCTTAAATAAAATCTCTATCTTATATCGTAGATAAGATTTGAGTTGGTTAACATTCTTCACACATAAACTCCCACTTCATTGGAAATTATTATTATTATTATTATTATTTAGTTGATATTAGATATTCATCAACGACTAATCTTGGAGTGATCGGTCGATCCCATGAAAATTTTCCACTGGCCACAGGATAAATTAGAAAGTATTTACAACGGACGATCCATCAATTCAACATTCTTAAGTCAATCGTCCATCAATGAAAACTCATTCGTTAATTCACTTAAGTTGAGACTCGATCCCTAAATGACTGAGAAATCGAGGAGACGCTCCGCCACTACACCATTGGCTCGGTGCCACACGAACTCTCTCTCTTATAGTAAAAAAAGAAGTAAAGTCTTCATCTCAACGGCCCCTTCAAAACGACCCACATACTCTAAAAGATAGTAAATCGTGAAAGATCAGATATTCTGTCGTAGACCTTTTATATGAGAGAGGCTAGACATTAAACAAGATATTTTTGCATCCACTAGAAATTAATCTCAAATCTTATTACAGTAAATTGCGCTAACTCATAAAGATCCACATAAACTTTAAGATGATTAATTCTACACACAGATCTGAAAAAAAAGGGATAAATCCACGAACTCTCTCATTTATATGGATGCTTGCTTATGTAGATCAAACTTAACCCACTAGCGAGGCAAACCTAAGAGCACATGCACCTTCAAACCCTTGTGCCCCGTGAACAGTCTTATCCATATGGGGCATAATTGAAGGTTATGCCCACTAATGATTGAGCACTGCGCACCAAACATCTAGACATTGATTGATAGAGTAAAAGGTGGAACCGTCATCTTTGCGGCCCCTTGACCCCGGCTCCATAGATTTTCAGAGGGAGACAAACCACGGTTATCACTGGTGTGGTAGGTTTCTAGAGGGAGGCAAACCACGGTTATTACAAGTGTGGTGAGGTGCCTGGGGTCGAGCGGATTAAAGCCAGCAGACCAGAGTTTTATCCCCGTGCGTAACTGGCGACGCTCGAACTTGTGACCTCCAAGTAAATGATCAGACGCCTTACTACCCAATCCAGCCCGTGAGGACAGACATTGATTGATAGATGCAAAAGGCGATTACGCTCGCCCCCAGCGCCCCCGACAGCCTGCCCCTAAGCCAAGACGAGGGAGGTAAATCACGGTAACCGAAACACAGACATTGATTGATAGAGAATTAAGTGAAAGAGGAAAGAGACAAGGATCGAAGGAAGTTACATAAAGATCATTTCGGTTTTTAATTTCTTAATTCCTTATAAGTTGACACTTCTCTTTAATTTATAAGAAAGTTCATAAACAGTTGCATTTCGATGAATGTTTAATTCCTACAGATTAGATTAAGTTCAAGTTAATTTGCGCGAGCTATGACGATTAAATTGTTGCCCAGATAAGGAAAATATAGTTTGAAGTAGTTAAACTTAATCAAGGTTTGTAGCTAAAGTGAAAAACTATAATACAAAAAAAAAAAATCATTATAGATAAATTGCCTCTAGATTAGTCTATATATGACTCATTAATGTGTGATCGATCCCTATGTTGTCATTTACACATATATATAGAACAACTAATTAATTGAAAATTAAGTAGACAATATAGTAATTATGATGGTTGGCTGTATGCAATCAATGAACCCTACTTAATAAAACTTTATATAATGAAAAATATTGTTTTAATACGCTATATGTGTAATATTAGCATGTGAGTGTATTTAATTTTTGATAGCCAAACAACGTCAAGGCACCTTGAAATTAAAGTAGTTATAAGGGAGAAAAATGTTTAAATATGTGCAGAAAAAAATCTATTGAATTACAATTACCTTAATTTTATGCTGGCCTCTTGGATTGCACAGTGTGAGCGCTTCTTGATTTATTTTGGCAGTCGGTAGGAAACTTTGTAGTGCCACCAGGATGGGGGTTGTAAAAAATAAAGAGGTTTTTTTTCCAAGTAATTAGGAATTAGGTTTCAATACTCATATAAGACATACCTACGGTAATTAAACTATTGGTGTAAGTGAGACGTTATGGCAAAAATTTCCTGAATTTATCTGATGAACAACATAGAAAATAATTGAGAGCTTAAAGGGACGTAGAAGAATATATACCTTTTTGAGTATTTATAAATTAAATAAATATATTTGTCCGAAACAAATGAAAACGCTTATTAGATTTGAGTGAAAATTAACATCTATAATTGAATGTAAAGAATAATACACACCGTATCTAATTAATGATCACACTTTGTAATTCTATATAAAAATTATATAAACATTAAGATATGTGCACAACATGAAGGCACAAGAGTCACTTTTAGGCAAAATTTAACCAAACTATTTTTTTTATGTGAAAAAATCAGCCCAAAATTAAACAACCTGTGCGTTGAAATAGAACCAATATATTAGGTTTGATTTTGAATGGGTTCGAGTTATAAATTAGACCAAAATTTTGTATTATTTAATTAGTAATTAGTCATTCTAACAATAAATATTAATTAGTGTCATCAGCACATATATAAATCAAAATAGACACCCTGATGCCAAGTATCTCAACATGCATGCACACTCTATTCATATACAATAACTACAATGTCTAGGTAGTGGTGTCTGATCAGATACCTAACAAGTGTGCAAACAAAAAGAGAAGAATTAATTAAGCATTAATCACCCATGTTTGAAGGTGGAAGATTTAGAGAGAACTGAGGTACAGTGCAGTGGGACGTCGTAGTTAGCTAGCTAGCAATAGCTTCTTGTCAGTTATTGTTAATAATGAGACGAAGAAATTATGGAGTTGCATGAGAGAACTGTTGCAAGGTCGATGTGCATGCATGTGCTTGCATGTGCAACCGTCCCGTTTTCAGTAACCCTAGCTAACAGCGAAGACAACACCACCACCTTCTTCCTCATGGCGATGGGGCTAGCTCTTAATTAATTCTCTGATTGCCAACTCCCTCTTTATGTTTACCTGCAAATTAAGGCATGGTGCACTACTTGCCTAGCCTACCTACTTCCTTCTTCAGCAGTACTCATTCCCACCACTACCCATGTTCCTCTTCTAATTATAAATATATATTTTGATCATGGTCCCAATATTCCCAGTACTTCACAGCTTGCACAGACCCAGCTAGCTAGCTAGCTATACGATGAATGTGTACACTACTTGTACTGATTGTGATCCAATATTAATCACTGTAATTAAATTAATTCAGTTTGAGAGAGTCTGATGAAATGAAATTCTCTTTTAATGGAGCATGTGTGTTGTACGTATATATATATATATATATGTAGATCCTAATTAAAGTCATTATTCACTCAAGTCTGATTATATTTAATTAACATATATCTTTCGATCATGAAACAGTACTAGGTGTAGTTTATGCATGCATATGTTATAATTCGATCAGTTGTTTATGAAAAAGTAGATTAATGTAGATCATGGACACTTTGTCATACATGTTCAAAAAAGACGAAAACACTAATTGAAAGTAAATTGATCCCGGCCTAGCTCACGGGTGGCTCGGTCGGCCAGCCTGGCGCCACGTAAGGGCGGGGAAGAGATAGGGGTCCTCGGGGGCCCGGTGAACCATAAGGCTCAAGCGAGCGATAGGGCCGATGCTGCTCGGCCCAGCTCGGCCTATTCAAGGTCCTTCAAAGACCGACCCTGACTCAGACACACCTGGCTCCAATAGAGGCCCAACGGGCAAGTCGAAGAAAGCCTAACATGTGGAATCCCCGAGCCGAGGAACCCCGAGTCCCCAACTGCTCGACCCTGAGATAGGTCGAGTGTGGCGGGGCCGAGCGCCTCCTAACTCAGTCACAATGACCGTAGGGCCAGAATCCACTCAGAGCCGCCAAACGACGCTCCTCGAAGAAGATGGTCATAACCCTTAGGAACGCCCACTCACTCTCTGACATTACACTAGCAGAAGTGGTACGGGGTCGGCGCAGAACTGACACACCTCAAGCCCAAATCGCGGGTATCTCGCTAACACCATGATCCTCCTGCCATCCCGTACCACGACCACCTGCGTTCGCGTCAGGCCGAGCGGTGCCTGATGACGCACGTCGGCGAGCCGACAGTGTCCCTTGCCTTATTCGAGCATGCAACACCTTACCCTGCCACTACTGGCCACGCCCTGCCCTGCTCTCGCTTATGACAGGAAGTGGTAGGCCGGGCAAAAGCTGTCGGCTCCCTCGGCTATATAAGCCCCTCCGCTCCCCGTCGCACAGGTATGCGTAATAGTGTTTTCTTCCACTGTTTCATTGCTCTTTTGCTCTTCTACCGGGCACTAACTTGACCGTCGGAGGACTTTGCCGGGGATTTTTCCCGACGGATTTGCTAACGGTCATTCTCTCGCAGATCGGAGTCGGCATCCGCAGCTCGTAGCATTCGGGGACCACTTCGCTCTTGGGAGTCCAAAAAATTCATGTTAGTCATGCTTTGCTTGAACACATGACGATCGAAATTAAGGGCATTATAAACCTTACATTATAAACCTGAGCCCTCAATACATAGGTGGAGTTTATAATTTTTTATAAATTGGTGTCAAAATCTTGAAACGTTGTTGGAGAAGTTTATGATAGTAGGGAGAGATTTTTAAAAGGAGTGAGGTTTTAACTACAGTGATATGATGGAGCATAAACCTTATGAATATGGATGTCCCAAGAGTAGTAACAAATTCTCCTTTCGATGGTGACCCGACATTAAACAATTCTCCACTCGAGTGGGAATGAGCGATGAAAATCATCTAGCTAAAGATGTTTATTATGCTGGAAAAGAGGGTAAATGAGTCATAGGAAAATTTCAAATAATATTATTATTATGGTTAAAAAAACACAGGTTGGAATTGAAATTGATAGCAGCAAAACAAAAAATAATAATATCATTATTGCATGGCGACGACATGCATGCGCTGTTATTTGTCACTTCTACGATCACTTGTGTACATCGATCCATCGAAAGAAAGAAAAACCAGATTCCATTGACAGATCTTCGTGGATTACGATGAAACCACTCGCGTGCACATGCAGCGGAAGGTCGTAAATCCTCGAACGCCCTGCCCCGTACAAATATGAAAGAAATTAGCCAGCGAGTACAAACAGTAACACATTTGATGGAGATAGATCACGTTCCTCTCTGGGGCCCACGCGGTATCTAACGGCCGAGCTGTCAGACACGTGGGCCAAACATGAGATCCCACGTGCACGTGTTCCCCCACACGTACGCTGCTTTTGGAATTCCCTGCCTTCCTCACCCAACCAGCTCACATGCCCTTTCAATTCACACACCTCTCTCTCTCTCTCCTTCTTCTTCTTCTTCTTCTATATACCTTCAGTTCCTCTCTGCATATTTCCGTCTCCTCCTATTTCCTCTACTTTGTTAATTCATGGAGGAGGAGAAGAAGAAAGCGTTGCATCTCGCAAGGCGGTCGGCAGCGGTGCGAAGGAAGGTGAGGAGGCTGCAGCGGCTGGTGCCGGGCGGGAGGGACTTGCAGCCGGAGCAGCTCTACTTGCAGACGGCGCAGTACATACATCGGCTGAGGCTGCAAGTGCATGTCCTCCGAGCTCTCTCCAATTTGGTCCCGCCGTCGCCATGATTAATCGGTTGATTTCGAAGCATTCGTTTGAATAATAATATTCTCTATATATTTGGATACGTGATCTTTTTTAAGATCATCGATTGGTTGGGTTTGATTTTCAATTTTTATTTTTTTTTTTCCATTTTTCAGTTTATCGATTGATTTGTTTGTGCATAGTTGCTGTGTACTATTGGTTCGAGTTAAGTTTTCTAGATAAAATTTGGATATAGAGGTTTAATTATATCTGATGTGCTGGGGAAAGCATGTGGAATATCATAACTGTTGTTTTTTTTAATGTAATTTGGATATAGAGGTTGAATTATATCTGATGTGCTGGTTCAAAACTATTTTTATAAGATACAAATTATTATTATTATTTATTTAAAAAGAAAGTTGTTTAATTCGTAAATAATATAATGAAGTAAGATAAGTGAAAATCTTTTTCATAAAGAACAATGATTTGTGTAGATAAAAACAACTCATATTAATCCATAATATTTGAGATGGACTGTACAAATATATTATACTCTATGCAAATATTCTCTCTCATAAATTCTTTCTTTCTTTCTTTTTTTTTTAAGTCAAATCTATTGAATTTTTAAATCGCATTATCTAACTCTTTCTATCTTGTCTTATCTTCACATAGGGTTGAGATTGATCATACATAAATATTATCACCATGAGATTTGAAGTCAAAATTTGATAAAATTAATATATCCTCCCTCCCACGCGTTAGTTACAATATTCGAGCTAGTAACCCCCGTGATTTATTTCCTCCGTGTTGGTCCTGAGATGGATTGGCGGGATTGGGAACGAGTGAATCGCCTTTTGCACCATAAGATAAAAAAATATTAATAAAATCCGATCTTGTGAAGAATATAAAAAAACATATAGGAATGTTATTTTTAACTTTCAAGAGTAGTTTTTGACAATATCGTAACATCGATAAAGTTAGAAAACCACTCTTCTATGTTAAGAATATAAAAGCAATTTCAAAATACCTAAATATTAATATGGTAGACCCGCCCTAGGCCAAGTCCGAACCAGACCAACCTGGACTCGTAACTGTATGGGTATTCGTTGACCGTTGGAATTAGGTTTTTTATTAGATGTATAGGAATTAAAAAACACTTGTTAGTATTGAGATTCGAACCGTCTCCTAAATTAAAATCTAATAACTTAACCAACTAAACTAAGACTATTAATATATTTATGTGTTACTTAACTATTTAATAACTAATCAATGATTTTTTATTATATTATCATTCTTAATAATTAGGAGAAGACGAGAGAGATATTTATTTATTAATTAATTTATAATAGTTTGCCCAAGCCTAGAATGAAGATGTAAATGTTGCATGCGAGCATGGAACGAAAATTATAAGTTCAGTGGAAAACATTATGCAAAAAAGCTTAAGAAAAATAAATATGAGAAAAGAAAAAAAATTGGTCTAAATAAAATTAAAAATATTTTTTAAAAAAATGAGAAAAAATAAAAATGGATACAAATAATGCGGAAGTGCCAAAATAATGTTAGGGTGAAATCTTCAATCTAGAAATATTTATATATGAACGAAATATAATATCTAAATTTGTTCTATTGTTTAAAACCTTGAATTTGACCTTTAGAAGTGGTCTTATCCTCTCCTAAATGAAACATATAGAAGCGGTCTATAGGGTCAAATTATAGAGTTTTTGGAGCAGTGAAAATCACTTCCATAAGCATTCTATAGGAGTGGTTCAATAACCGATTCTATAGATTTCCAACAGCAACGATTAACAACCATTAAAGGTCTTATACCAACTGAACTGTTTATAGGAATGGAAGGAGAAAAAGATAATTAAGAGAAAGAAGAGAATAAACGATGGTTAGATAATTGTATTCATAAAACTTAAAATTTATAAAGAAAAGGAGACGAAAATAGATAAGTAATAACAAATAAATGACTAATTCTATTATAGACTAATTCTACCCTTACATAAATAATTTTTTTATTATATACTAACATCTCCTCAAACTCATGATGCTTTAACAGAAAACATCGAGAATTTGTTAACCAAAACTGAAAACATGCAGTGTATGCGCTTTGATGAGCAAGTTTGTAATTTGCATGAAAGATAAGATAAATGACAAAGTGATGGCGCCATTTTGGTAGTGATGGTGAGTGAGATGACAATCAATCTCAATATGCTTGGTGTGTTTATGAAAGATAAAATTGTGAGCAATTTGAAAAGCACTAGAGTTGTTACTATGTATAGGGGTAGGGTTTGAGAGAAAAACACTCATATTTGCAAGTAACCAAAGCAGACAAACAATTTCAATAGTAGAGGTCATATCATGATATTCTGCTTCGGTAGAAGAATGAGATAGAGATAATATTTTATTTTTTACTCTTCCAAGATATAAGAGAATCTCTCAAGAAAATATAAAATCCTATGATAGACTTACGATCTGTAGAATCACCACCCTAATCTTTATCTGAATAAGCACGAAGCTCTAAGGTAGAAGTGGAAGGATAAAAAAGACAATGAAACTGGGTATCTCGAAAATATCGAAGGATGCGAAGCACAACTCCCTAATGTACTGAAGTAGAAGAAGTAACAAACTGGCTAACAATGTGTACAATATAAGCAATGTCAGTCTAGTGATGGTCAGATACACTAGACTACCAACTAGAGTCTGATATAAAGAAGAATCTGACAAGGGAACACCATCAGTAGAAGAATATTGAACATTAATTTCAAGTGGAGTATCAACAGTGCGAGTGTCAAATGGATGAACTTGTTCTAGAATGTCATCAATATATTTGGATTGTGAGAGAAGATAGCCACGAGGAGAATAGGCTACTTCAAATCTCAAAAATAATGTCGAGGACCTAAATCTTTCATTTCAAACTCTCGAGTCAAATGCAATTTTAATTCTTCTATTTCACTTATATCATCTCCTGTAATAATCATCTCATCAACATAAAAAGAGAGTAAACTACGACATGACAAAGTACAACGAACAAAAAGAACGAAGTCATGCTGGCTAGGAAGAAAGCCAAGAGATCCAATAACAATGGAGAACTTGTCAAACCAAGCTCGAGGAACTTGTTTAAGGCCATAAAATATTATTTTTTATAGTCTATAAACTTCACCAGGATTGTGAGTGACACCTGGTGGAGGCATAATGTAAACTTCTTATTGAAGATCTCCATTTAAAAAGTATTTTTAATATCCATATGAAAAATAGACCAATGACGAATTGATGCAACTGCAATGATAGTATGAATAGTAACAAGCTTAGAAACTAGAGCAAAGGTTTCCTCATAATCCATACCATATTATTGGAAAAATCTTTTAGCAACCAAATGAGCTTTATACCGCTCAACTAATCTGATCTTATACACCGATTGAGAATCAATTGCACGCTTCCCCAAAGGAAAAAGAACAAGGTCTAAGTACTTGTTTGATACAAAGTAGAAAGTTCTTCCACCATGGCCCGCTGCTAAAGAGGATCAAGAGCAACCTCTCTATAAGAGGAGGCTCAGACAATTGATGAATAAAAGTCGAAAAAGAATAAAAAGAACTAGAATAAGTAGAATATACAAAATCAGAAATTGAGTAGAATTACGATATCGTTGAAAGTAACAAGCTAAGGATCCATTATCACAAAAGCATTATGGGAAGTAGTAGGACAGAGTGATCATCGGGACGCTAATGACCAAAATCTGTATGAATGTCAATCATGCAAGTAGCATCATTAGAAGAAGAGGTGCTACGGTGGTCTAATTGTAAGAGACATGAGATGACATATTATCGGAGTCGGTGCAAAAAGGATCAATTCGAGTGAGATTAAATTTTCGAAGATTAGGAGTGTTAGAGGAAATGGAATATGTTCAAGAAAAATAACATGATGTAAACATAAAGTTTTTGACTAACTGAATCATAACCTCTTTATTCTTTTCGACCCTCATCATAGCCAAGAAAAACACAAAGAGCGACCAAGAACTAAGCTTTCTACGTTCAACATGAGGTCGAAAAATATAATATATGAATCCAAAACCTCTTAAGATAAAATAATTAGAAATATAACCATATAGTTTTTCAAAAGGAGACAAACAAGATATAATAGAAGATAGAATTCTATTGATAAAATAGACTATAGTAAGAATAATTTCTCCTAGAACTCGCTAGGCGCAATGCAGATAACAAGATAGAATGTGCAACTTTAACAATATATATATATATATGTTTTCTTTCAGCAATACAATTTTGTTCAGGAGTATCAATACAAAAACTTTAATAAAGTGTATCATCTGAGATAAGTAATTTAAAAAAAAATTAGATGTATATTCACCAGCTAAATCAGATCGAAAACATTTAATAACAGTATTATATTAAGTTTTTACCATTACATGAAATATATGATAGATATTAAGAAAATCATAATGATGTTTCATAAAATAGACCTAAGTCTAACCAGTGCAATCATTAATAAAGGAAACATAGTAAAAGATCCACCAGGTATACGAATCAAAGATGGACCCTACACATCAGAATGAGCCAACTCAAATGGTGCAAGAGAAACAGAGATATTTCTTTGGAAAGGTAAGGCGGAGAATTTCACCAATTTACAACCATAACAATCTGAAATATCATGAGCTTGTAATTTTCCTAAATTTCCTTTTGAAGCAAAATATTTTAAATGAGAAGAAGAAACATATCCAAGACGAAAATGTCACAAATAAAAATCAGTAAAGTAGAATTTAACCGAAAGGATGATAAATCAATACTGGAAGATGCAACATTTGAAACTTTCAGTTGTTCTAATACATATAGTCCCTCCTGTTTATAACCAATCCCAATCTGCTTTGAGATTATGATCCTGCTCAAAATAAGAAGATGAAGTAAAAAAACTGAAAAACCAGAATCACATAATTGACCGACCGAGATAATATTCAAAGTAAGATTAAGAATATAATAAATATCAGACAAAGACAAATTAGACATAAAAATAGAGTCAACACCAGCTAATAGCATGGGAGAACCATCTACGATCATGACCAACACAGATGGAGAAAAATTTATAGATACAAAAGAATTGACATTAGATGACATATGATGTGAAATTCCAGAATTAAGGATTCAGATAGTGGAAGGCATACCAGAGGTACCATTAGAGGGTAAATCTTTGTGAGAGACGACATAACATGTGGATGAGTTGCAAGAAACTTTTGAAACTGTTCGGTGAGACCTGTAATTGTGGTTGGATGATTGAGTCATTCTAGAGTCTGTAGGAGGAACTACTGCTGCCATGTTGGATACTCCAAGTTTAAGGAATCATTGTTGTAATTAACTATCAGATTTCTAAGGAGAAGACATAATCAATTGTCATATTTTTCAGTCGTCAAATGAATTTAAAGAACTTAAAATCCGATCTCCACCATTTAAAATATAACCCTAGGTGCGAGGAATGTTCCCTTAAAGTTTATGACGATCTAATGATTAAAACTCAAGAAAATATAATTCTTCTACAGATATAATGGGTCAATTTTTTCAACAAACCAACCATGACATAGAAATCTCTGAAGAAGCCACACAATGATCAGCCTTTAGACACTTGAAATCACAAATCTCGACGATGACGTTGAAATCCTTCCAAATTCAAACTTTTATCTTGGCAAGACCGTGATCCGATACCATGAAAACAATATAAATATAATCTAAAAGAGATGTAAAGAGAAGGATAAAGAGATAAGAGAAAGAAGAGAATAAACAATGACTAGATAACTATATTCATAAAATTTAGGATTTATAAAGGAAAAAGTGATATAAATAACTAATAACAAATTAAAAAATTAATTCTACGATAGACTAATTCTACCATTAAATAAATAATTTTTTTTTTATCACATACTAACATTTGACATTCATTCAAATAAGTAATATTAACTGAAATGTGTTCTTTTAAACATATGGACGTTTCTTGTTTTGACATCCACTGAATGACCATAAAAAGCTTATTAAAGTTGTAGAGTAGGACAAGACTAAAGACTCATGTAGGATTGAATTCGACGTTAGGGGAGAGGAGGCGGATAATAGAGTTTCAACTTTAACGAGCAAATAATAACTCAAATAGTTAAATCAATAGAAAAAATAATTAACGAGGTATTTTTAATCTCGGTCAATCGGTTCGATTCACATTTCTATCGACCGTTAGGGTAAATCGGGAAATACTCGCAGCGGGCGATCCAAAAATCTAGCCTCCCAGGGTTCGCGCCCCATTTGGAGGAAATTTTTTTCAAAATACGTCATAGCTGAAATCGAACCGCGGATGCCTAAGACAAGTAATCGCCCTTCCGCTATACCATAATCCCGAGGCAAGTTAAATCAATAGAGTATCCTAGTGTGACAGTGGAAATAAAATATTTTAGAACTAATGACAATAACACTTTAGGATGAAAGTAATTGATCAATCAAATCAAGAATATAGACACGCAAGACAATTATGAAAATATGATTCTTATTTTGAATTATTTTTCTTTTCAGAAAACCTCTGAGATGGGAAAAACCTTACTAAAAATTATCTAAAAAAATTAAACACAAATACAATAAATATGATAATTCAAAAATAAATAAAATGTTACTCTAGAGTTGTCGATCAAAAGTGAAACACGAGTTGCAGCGTGTTGTTGTCACATCACAAAATGCACGAGAGCCTATAAAACACAAGTAGAGATACAGAGATTGGAGTGAATTAGTGATTTTCAAACTCTCTCGAGGGCCTTTATATAGCATCTGTCTGGTCATCTGAAAGCTCTCTAATCGCCTGAATGTTGTTGGCGTGGCTACAACTGTCAGGCCCCGAGGAGTCGCATATCTGACATAAATCGGATAACACCTTCCTTGTCGACAGACAATATGAATCCATAATACATGACCTCTAGGACCACCCAACTCATCAGCCAACTCGGTTCACATCATAACATAATCAGAACGAAAGATAAACACAATACATAAAAACTGCATACCGGTATGACTTACGCAATCACAAAGTACCCAAAAACCCTCAGGGCTTACACAAACACACAAGCACAAATACATATCCACATAATAGGATAACAATGCAAATAAATTATCCGAAAATATAAATACCAAGACAGTCATTCCACCGGAAGTGGTACTAGAGGTAGGGCTCTCTCCTGATGACTCCAAGTATCTCAGCTTGAAAATAAAAATATAACAAACGATGGTGTGTTCAGGGGACTCCACGGGTATATATATACAGATAGATATGTATGGCTATAAAAAAGTTATATAAAAATAATATAAAATTAAGCAAATATAGTCTCATAGGAATAATCAGAATACATGACTGGGAAATGAATGCAAGTATATACCAGTGTCAAACTCACCTATAGGGTAAGAAGGTCATAAACCCCCAACCTGAAAGGTCACCAGACCATATGCAAAAATACCTCTTGTATGTGCATATCATCTAAATGCAGCAATTATAGCTCAACAAATGCAACAACCACAAACAAATGCACTTTATGCAATCGTGCATATGTTGCAATGACATGATCATCCCCGACGCGAGTCAGCCATCGTCACCGGTCATGGGTGGGTCAAGTGGGTAGGGCTATGACAACTGTATGCACTTTACGGTTACTGTTTCTGAGTGACCGAGTGGATAGATGTTGCCGGAGGATATGGGGGAGCACCACTCTCATCTCCTCGTATCACCGGAAAGAGGAGAAATCCCTGTCTGCTGCCACGCTGTAGAAACCACTACCCATGAGCGGTCGAGGGGAGCCTTGACAGGGCAACTGCATAAACTCTCCTGATAGTACCACTAACCCATGAGTAGCAGTGTGTACAAATTCTGATATGACTGACGACCCATCTCAATCACAAAGGAGTCAAGGATCACTAGTTAGACAATAATGCAAAGATGATGCATGACGCTAACACATGCAACACCCACCAATCAAACCTCAATATGACATATACAGGTCTGAAATCATGAATCATAACTACAAATAAGCTACTAGGCATGCAATAATGTAAGGTATCAACAAATGTCAAGTATCATATACCTATGCAACATGTACACGTATGTACTCTATAGAATTAGAGTATTAAGCATTGAAATTGTATTGAAAATAAACTTTGAGTATCTCAAAAGTCAAATAGTAAATACCAAGCACGATAAACAAAGGTAGATATAAAGTAAATCCTACTACTATCCATAATAAAATATGCATAGAAAATTGACAGTATCTACAGAAATAAAGTCAAAGGTACTCGCCTCCAAAGTAGGTGTTCATAGTAAAAGAACCCCCGTCCAGATAATTCGTAGCAAAATAATCAATCAATGTCCTGCATCATAGGGGACAATTTATTTATCTACTTACACAAATTAGAAACTAGCTAAACTAATTAATTAATTAAACCGTATTAAGATTAATCCTAATTGTTGAAGTCATTTAATTAGCCAGAGTAAAACGACCCATTACCAACTACACCTATCTACGAGGTTAGGTTAGATTTAGGTTTAGACTAACTCTAAACCAAAATCCAACCCAACTCACTCACCCAAGTATTTTAGCTCTTGGCAAAGCTAACACCCAAAAGATGAAACTCACTTAGAAGCTTACAACCTAGCTCAAAAGGCTAGGTCAACACCCCAATTCAATATTCCCCTTCTCTACGCCCACGACAAGTAAAACATGGGGAAGCTCACACCATTCCAAAACCCAACTAATTTCCAACCCAAGAGCTCACGGTAGGGGTTGGAAAACAAAAGAAACTCATCCAAAACCAAACCTACCTTCACCAAATAGCTCTCGACAACCATTCAAACAAAACCAGCAGGTAATGTTTACGGCAGTAACATGAAGGTCGAAGAAATCAAAACATGCACCCTACTTCAAGGTGATCCGACGGCTGTAAATAAGAAATTCAACAATTCACCTCTAAAACACACTTCTATTACCTAAGCTACACATGGCAACATTCAAATTCCCATCAACTCAAAGATCAAATTCCATCCCAAAAATACATAGCAGAATCAAATTCCAACATAGATTCAACACCCCCAATTTGATTCAAACCATAGATCTAAATCCAAGATCAGATATCATTTCTTGAGCAAAACCAAAACACAAATCTAAACTAGAATCAACACAATCCGATGCATCACCAAAATGAATCCAAGAAAAGAATAATGAAACCTATCCAATCAATAGCAGAAATCTAATCTAAGAATTCCCTTACCCTGATTTGCGTCGAAAGAACACGCTTCTCCAAATTTGGCATACCAGCATGATAGGGATGAGTAATCGGGGAGCATATGTGGCACGGGAAAACAACATAGCAGGGCTAACCAAGCTAGAGACCCGAGATCAGGCTGGGACTCGAGCTCCCGAGACTATCTCGGGAGAAGCTAGAGACCCGAGGTCAGACCGGGAACTCCAACTCCTGATACTATCTGGGGGTGGAATGAGGAAGGTCCCTGTACTCAGTCCGGGATATAAGACTCCGAGACTAACTCAGGAGAGTCGAGCTCAAAGAGCAACGCTTCAAGTACCCTCCCCTCCTTCTAGAACAGAAAATTTAGTAGGTAATTATTGCTTGTAACTCATGGTAAATGATGGCCTTAATAGTCACAGTGGCCGTTACTAGTCATCATGGAGAGGAGAACAGCTGTCAAATAACCGACGACCGAGAAACGTGGAGGAATGATGGCCTTAATAGTCACAGTGGCCGTTACTAGTCATCATGGAGAGGAGAACAGCTGTCAAATAACCGACGACCGAGAAACATGGAGGGGGAGGGCGAGATACGCAGGGGAAGGCGTCAGGTATATAAGATGCTTCAACACCCAGTTAAAGGAGAGTGGTGGGGTAAGATTTTAGAAATTGGATACTTTGCTTCCTCGTTTTCCTCCAGAGAAGAAACAGTTTTGACTTGAGTGTCGGAGAGGGCTCCACCGGAACTTCTTTCGGTACATCCCCTTTACGCTCATGTTAATTTCGTAAGCGCTGACATCTTCTCCGCGTCATCGTCATCGTGGGCTGCGATTTGGTGATTCGTCATCCCCGTCGTTCACTTCTAGAACAAGTTTTTGACGCCGTTTGTGGGAAACTAGTCTAAGTACCAGAGGGTGTTGATGCAGTCTGACCCTGATTGTTGTTTTGGTGTTGACAACGATTTAGGTTTAGGTTAATGAGATGAGTCTGGATTAAGTCCTGGTCGGGGACTAGGCGCGACTCCCGGTGAGTGAAGCCGGGTTACCGAAACTCCAGTGAGTGAAGTCGGGTCCTGGTGAGTGAAGCCGGGTCCTAGTGAGTGAAGCCAGGTGATGGAAACCCTGGTGAGTGAAGCCAGGTGAAGGAAACCCCGGTGAGTGAAGCCGGGTCCTGGTGAGTGAAGCCAGGTGAAGGAAACCCCGGTGAGTAAAGCCGGGTCCTGGTGAGTGAAGCCAGGTGACTGAAATCCCGGTGAGTGAAGCCGGGTCCTAGCGAGTGAAGCTAGGTGACCGAAACCTTGGTGAGTGAAGTCAGGTCCTAGCGAGTGAAGCTAGGTTGAATGAAGTCCCGTTGAGTGAAGCTGGGCACGGAGTCTTGGTCCAGGGGACCAGGATGAGTCAGAGAAGGCTAGGGAGCCTGTTCTCTGGACTTAGGGGTGATTGGGTCGAAGCTGGATCGGATTGGAGACCGATCAGGGAGTTGGCACGAACTCCCTGTTGTGGATCGATCTGGTGACCGATCCAAAGAAGTCTGATCGGTCTGGTGACCGATCAGGGAGAGAACAGAAAGGTTTCTGTTTGGCTTCTGATCGTTCTGGTGAACGATCAGAGAAGGGACAGTAGGTTTATGGACAAACCGTGATCAGTCCCTCTGACCGATCAAATATCGGACCATTCCTCATCCTGACCGATCAGGATGGCTCCTGATCAGTCAGGGAGTGACCTGATCGGTCACCAGACCAATCAGGGTACAACCTGATCGGTCAGGTGACCGATCAGGCGTGTGTTTCCTGCAAGTTGTGGCAAGCAAGCTGCCGGATCGGTCTGGTGACCGATCCCTGACCTGTGATCGGTCAGTGTGACCGATCAGGGTCAATCCGCGATCCCTCTTTCTCACTTTAGACCGATCAGGCAGGAGCCTGATCATTCAGAGGTTTCCCTGATCGGTATGGTGACCGATCAGGGCCCTCTCTGATCGGTCTGTGGACCGATCAGTAGCTATAACTTTAATTCAAATCCGCTGTCAGACTTTTGATCGCGTCTGTTTGCTTTGTATTTTCTCTGCTACTTACTGATTACCGTTTAATTTCATTTGCTAAGTGTGTAGGTGATACAGGGAGGTTTCAAACAATGGAGGAGAGTCAACTGGGGACTTTCCGTTGAGCAGGTTTGGCTGTTTTCCCTTCTCAGGTTTCAACGGGCGTCTGGCGCTGCTGGCAACGGCTGGGAAGCTGACGAATTGATCTGGGGCTCGGCTGAAGAGAGTTTAGGGAGTCCAGAAGAGGTCAGTGTAACTGGGGTTGTTGTAGATGAGCAACTGGGAGCTGCAGAGGCGCGCTTGTGACCTGGGTTTTGGGCAGAGGCTTAAGAGCTGGTAGCGAAGAAGCCTCAGCAACGATTGATCCAACACTCATCACTCTGAATCTTCAAGCGATCAAAGCAAAGCTGAAACCTTGAGTCTGTGGAGGAAGTTGCGAGTGGATCAACAAGCAAACGAAGAGCTGAGGGTTCTTGCGTTGGTGGTGCTGTGTTGTGCTCGGTGATCTGTTCTCTTCCTTGTGCTTTGCTAGCGATCTGTAAGATCTTCCTTTTCAGTCTCTGTACGCTTAATTCATATCTATTGTGACTATTTGTGTGGAGAGGTTTCTCCACCGAGAAGGAGGCATTTGATATCCGAATTTTCCGGGGCTTGATCTGCCGACGATCAAGGGATCGCCCACCTTACGGGCATGCTAAGGAGTTGGGGCAAGTTATCCCCGAACCTTGTATATCCTCGTGTTAGAGTTTGTGGCTTTCTGTTTGTTTTTCAGCTTGTTCATCAGTTTCTGTTTCTCTGTATTTTTCTTCTGCTGCTAACCCTGACTGTAGAAACTTCAAAGAGGCAAAGATTTGTGTCTAGCTACATTCACTCCCCCCCCCCAGCCCCCTCTCTAGCCATATTAGCACCAACAGAGGGAACACTGTGATGGTAGAACAAGAGGGATAACCAATCATTTTGACGTGAGAAGAGTTGAACCGCTTAGTCGCCAACGCTGTTAGAGGAGCACTGGAGCAATATCAGATCGAACAAGTCGCCTCTCAAAGAGCGGCCCCTATGCAGGTCCAGATCCCCAGGGTTCTGCTTCACACAATCAACACCGAAGATCCGTCTCACCACTGAGAGCGCCGGCAATGATAGCTCCGGAGCACAGGCGAGACTCCATAGGAGAAATAGAGAAGGCTCATTTCGTCGCTTCCAGCGTTTTACGGCATGAAGATGGGCAGGGGAAGAGCAAGCCTACCAAGGTTCTCCTGAAGTCCCCGTCTACGCCTTTCACTCAAGACATCATCACGGATCTCATGCCCAAGCAGTTTCACAGTTTGGAATTGCTGATTATGACGGAAAAATGGATCCAGAAGACTACGTTTGCAAGTTTTAAAACGCGTCTCTGTTACACCAATACACTGATGGTGTGAAGTGCAGGGTATTTTTGAACACCCTGTCGGGAGCCACCCAGAGGTGATTTTAGAGGCTGTCTCAAAACTCAATAAACTCTTTTCTGAAATTTAAAATTGTCTTCCTACATCACTTCACCAGCAGCCATCGATTCCAAAAGACAACACTAAACGTGTTTGCTTTGAAGTAGAAGAGTAAGGAGCTCTTGAAGGATTATATCTAACGGTTCAATCGGTTGACGCAGGATGTACCGAGTGCCACCTCCGAGATCCTCATTAGCGCTTTCACGCAAAGACTCTCTGAGGGTGATTTCTTTCGATCGCTAGGGAAGTAACCACCGGCCAGCTTCAATGATTTATTGGGGCGGTCGGTCAAGCATGTTAATATGGAGGAGGTGCAGTACGCCCGGTGAAAAGATTCCGCCAGAGTCCCTGTCAAAATCTCGGTACGATCTGAGAGGAGGGAACCACCCGCTCCTGCCCGAGCAAAAGACTTTCGCGCCAGGAAGGATTACTGGAACAGCAAGAAGAAGGTGGTGGAGACAGTAGACACCGAAGAACCAATAGACACCGAAGAACCTGGACCTTCGAAGAAGTACTGCGCCTTTCATGGCGGTACTACCCATTCCAGAAGGAGTGTTAGACTCTTAGGAAGAAGAGATACAAGGATGTGGATGCTAAGCCATGCAAAAAGTGAAGCAGTGTGGAGAATCGACAAACGTCTCCTCGCCGAAGCCCTTCTCCTCATCGGCGACAGCTGGGGAGGATAGATCCAGGCATCGATCCCGGTCACCCTCGAAAGGAAGAAGCTGGGAGATGGTGCCCCACCAGTCTGTCTCCCCAGAGAGAGATTCAAAGAAAGGTAAGGCTCCGGTTCGGGGATCTCCCTCGAACCATGTGGGAGTGAGCTCGAGAGGACCAACCGGAGGAGATTCACATCGGGCAAGGAAAGCTCATACCGGGAGGTTGAAAAATTACGCCATCGGGATGGATAAGGAGAAGCGCCAGGGACCTGTCATCTCCTTTGGACCTGACGATCTGGAGGATGTTGAAGCCCCTCAAGTGGATGCCCTAGTAATTCTCGCTCATATAGCCAATTATGAAGTTAAATGTATTTTCGTGGATACAGGTAGCTCCGTTAAGATCCTGTACAAGTCAACATTAGACCAGATGCAGATCGACGAAAATGAATTACACCCTGTCTCCACGCCACTCTTTGGCTTTACCGGTTACCGAGTACAGCCGATAGGGTAGATCTCATTGCCCCTGTCATTGGGGGACGACACCTTACATACAATTAGAAGAACTCCTTTCATGATTGTGGATACCTCATTGTCGTACAATCCCATTCTGGAAAGACTAGCACTTAGCTTGTTCCAGGCGGTGGTCTCAGTCTATCACCAGAAGATCAAATTCTCGGTGGGAGGGCAAATGACCGAAGTTAAAGGAGACCAATTATCATCCCGGCGATGCTACAGTGAGGAAGTTCGGACAGAGTCTCAAGCCCTAGCCGACCAGGGTGCATCCCATCATGGTGTTCACTAACATCCTACTAGGGCGTGTCCTCACAAATCCGGAGGCCTCGGGACGATTAATCAAGTGGACGACAGAGTTAAGCGGGTACGGAATTGAATATCATCCCCGAGCAACTATCAAGGCTCAAGTCCTAGCCAACTTTATGCTCGAGGCCATCCCAGGACTCAAATGTGGAGAAGTATGGAAGATTTATATTGATCGCTCATCTAATCACAAGCACAGCAGGGTTGGGGTTCTGATGATTTCTCCTAGGGGAGATGCACTATAACTATCCATCCGACTCAACTTCCGAGCTACTAATAATGAAGTTGAATATGAGGCAATACTAGCTGTGCTTCAAGCAGCCAAGCAGGAAGGGGCTACTCAAGTCATGTTACATTTGGACTCTCAGCTCGTGGCTCAACAATTAAAAGGAGAGTTTGATGTTTGGAATGAACGCCTGTAGAAGTATGCGACTCTATATGAGCAACTAAGATTTTCTTTTACTGAAGTCATTCTGCAGAAGATAGCTCGAGCGGATAATGTCAAGGCAGACGAGCTAGCCAAATTTGCGAGCTCCCTTGCACTATGGACGCTAGAAGGAAGTTCGGCCCAGATCGAAAGAGCCTAGTGCTCCAGAAGAAGTCGTGGCCCAGATCGAAAGAAGAGATACGGATACTGTATCACTTGACTGAAGAGAATCTTATGTGGAATTCTTACGTGATGGAACAGTATTAGCGTGGGATAAGGAAGTTCGGCTTTTCCGCCACAGGGCTTCCAAATTCATACTGGTCGGAAATCATTTGTATAAAAGAGCATTTGCCTGACCAATGCTCAAATGTGTTAGTCTAGGAGATACTGAGTACATTATGCGGAAGGTTCATGAAGACATATGTGAAAGTCATATCGGGGGAAGGTCTATAGCCAGAAAGATTATTCTCACCTGATACTTTTGGCCCACGTTGCAAGCGGACACTACCAAATTTGTTGTTGGGTGTGAAGCCTGTCAAAAGCATCAACATATTACTCACCGCTCGACTGAATTACTGCGAGCCTCTACTGTCTCGTGCCCCTTCGATCAGTGGGGAATGGACATCATGGGTCCTTTCCCGATCGAACCTCAGCAGAAAAAGTTTCTATTAGTATTAGTCGACTACTTCCCTAAATGGGTTGAGGCTGAGCTGCTCGCCCGTATCACTGAAGCCGCCGTGATGAAGATCCTGTGGAAAGACATAGTTTGCAGGTATGACATTTCTCATAAATTGGTATCAAATAACGACAGACAGTTTGTAGGTCGCAAGCTCAGAGAGTGGTGTGAAGGGCTAGGTATTCGCTAGGCCTTCAATTCAGTTGCTTATCCTCAAGGTAACGGCCAAGCGGAAGTCATCAACCGAGAAATCATTAGGGGGATCAAGATAAAGCTGGACCATGTCTGAGGTAGTTAGGTCGAAGAACTCCCGAGTGTCTTGTGGTCGTACCGTACTACTCCCAAGGAAGGGATCGAATAGAGTCCCTTCAATTTGGTCTATGGTGCAGAAGCGGTAATTCCTGTGGAAGTAGGTGATGAGTCAACCCGACGACAACACTACAACAAGAAAAATAATGATCAGGAACAACTAATCGATCTAGACCTGGTGACGTAGGTGCGAGACAAAGCAGCTGCCTGGCTAGCTACATACCGCCACGTATGCAATAAGTGTACAATCGCCGAATGATCACCCAGACTTTTCAGGTCGGGGATAAGGTCAGAAAAAAAACCAAATCAGTTGGCGACGTTAGAAAGCTCGAGGTTCAATGAAGTGGACCTTATATCATCGTCAAAAAGCTTGCAGGAGATAGCTATTATTTACAAGATGTTGAAGGCAAAAGGTTGGAGAGACCATGGAATGCAAGTCACCTCCAACCATATCGCACCCGGTGAGTAGCACATATATTTGTAAGCCTATTTGTATTTCCGTGAAGCTTGAGCAATTAAAGAAACAGAAGAAATATCTCGCCAAGATCAAATGAAAGAGTTCAAGTTCCTACCATCTTGTGGTACCGAGGATCCCCAAGATGTGTAGACTTGACCGAGGCACTGAGAATGATAGGCCGGGATCAGCTCAAGATCCTACCATCTTGTGGTGCCGAGGATGCCCATGATGTGTAGACTTAGCCGAGGCACCGAGGATGATCGACCGAGAGTAGCTCAAAATCCTACCATATTGTGGTGCTGAGGAAGCCCAAGATGTGTAGACCTGGCCGAGGCGCCGATGATGCTCGGCTGGGAGCAACACAAGATCCTACCATCTTGTGGTGCCAAGGATGCCCAAGATGCGTAGACCTGGCTGAGGTGCCGAGGATGCCCGACCGGGTGCATCCCAAGATCCTACCATCATGTGGTATCGATGATGTCCAAGATGTGTAGACCTGACCGAGACACCGAGGATGTCCTACCGAGAGTAGCCCAAGATTCTACCTTCTTATGGTGCCGAGGATGCCCAAGATGTATAGACCTGGCCGAGGCACCGAGAATGCCCGACTGAGAGCAACCCAAGATCCTATCATCTTATGATGTCGAAGATGCCCAAGATGTGTAGACTTGACCGAGGCGCCGAGAATGCCTGATCGGGAGCAGCCCATGCACCTACCATCTTGTGGTGTCGAAGATGCTCAAGTTGTGTAGACTTGGTCGTGGTGCTCAGGATGCTCAACCAGGAGCAACCCGAGTTCCTACCAACTTGTGGTGCTGAGGATGCCCAAGTTGTATAAACCTGGTCGTGGTGTTGAGGATGCCTAGCCAGGAGAGGTCAAAGTCCTTGCCAGCGCATAGACATATTTCCATAGTATGAAGGCAAGCAAATATAATTCGGAAGGAGACAAGTTGCATTGATAGGGTGAAATACAAAGTGTATTTTACAAAACAATTTACACTCAGAAGATAAATATACAAAACACAGGGCGCAAGGAGAAATATATTTATTTAGGCAAAAAAAAAACAACGACGCAAGGTTTACAATCATAAAGGTCTGGCAGCCAACCAATAAAGATAAAGGCAAATTACATTAAAGTTTTTTTCCTCTGCGAACAGTTCCTCCCAGGCTCGTCCGACGTTGAGGAAGTCTAGGTTGACACTTGGCTTCAGTACCTCAGCTCGTTGGATCTGCTGGACCACTCCATTGAAGCCTTGCTTGAGCCGCCTCAGCACTTTGCCAACCAAAATATCACCAAACTTCTCATATTGGAGGAATTTAGCCTTGAATATCTCCTCTGTCGCCGCCTGCCAAGACTCCTCGCCAGCCTTGTAATTCTTTAATTCCTTTAAGGCTTGATCTTGAGTAGTCCTTAGCCCAGCTGCTTCAGATGATATCTGACCCTGGGCCGCCAACGCCTCCTCAAGATGCTCTATGGTAGTCGATAGGCGTGACTTGGTCTGGTCAAGGTCCTTTTGTAAGTCAGATACGTGAGTAGCAGCAGCTTGTATTACGGTCTCCTTTGCCAGTAATTGGTCTGCCTGCTCTCAGATTTGACCATTGAGTGCCTCCGTGGACAACTCTAAGAGGTGGACGTCCTCCAACAGTTTCTTCCCCTGAGCTTGAAGTCGTCCCCTCTCTTGGATTAGCTGACTCACCTCCGTAGAGAGGGTTGTCGCCCTCTCTAACAGAAGGCGTTCCCGATGGCGGGTGCTATGCAGAGAGGACTCGGAGGCCAGGAGGGTGTCCAGGTAGTGGTCTACCTTGACTCGGAGATCTTTGCTAACCTCCGTTTGCATTTGACCTACTTGATGGGCCTGATACACCTACGGTTTCATCTCCGCCACTTGTTGGTGCTGGGCTTCCGTCTCCTGGTCGGGAGACATTCGCCGACCCAAAAGAAGACACTCGGAAGTAACCTGACACAAGAAACAATAAGAGTCAGAGAGGAGAATAAAGATAATATAAACGGATACAGGAAACCTTACCTTCAGCAGTGACTCGTATAGGCTGGTGATCACCCCAGTTGAGGTCATCCCTTTGAGGGAACTGAGGTGTTCCTCGGTCCATCCCCTTATGGCCTCCCGACTCCTTGGAGAAGGTATACCGGACGTAGACTCGGAGCGATGAGGGATAAGAGGCAGGAGGCTCTTGACTTTGAGTTTGCTCAGAGTCCTCTGAAGGCTCGACCGTCGAGGCTGTAGGAGCTGGCGGGGAAGCGAGAGCCCTCTCATCTGCGAGCTCCCACTTGAGCAGCTTGCTTATCGCCTGTGCAAGCATGATGGCTTATGCAACATGCAAACAACAAAACATCAGTTAGAATAGACAAATATTTAATAAAACAGTAAACTTACAAAGGTCGTGGCTAAGGCCTGTGACTTTGGGGTTAATCCCAGCCTGATACAGCAGTTCTTCGCATTGAACCAGATTAAGGCCGTGGAACTCCATTCCAGCTAAGATGCTCCTGGCCCACTAGTACCCCTGATCTTGCTGGAAGTTGCCCAAATTTGGAAGAGAGGGTAAATCTTCTCGCCAACGAATCGGACAGAAAGGATGCTCAGAAAGTTGGATAAAAAAGAAACGCTCCTTCCACCCCTTATGAGAAGGGAGGCCACCTATAAATTTATGGATGGGACGAGCAGTAAAACTAAAGGCTCCCCTAGACACCAGGTTGGGGAGAAAGAAGTAATGAAATGAACGGGGAGTCAAGGGTATGCCGAACAGTTTGAATAGGATAAATGCCCCGTCCATCTGAGCGAAGGCGTTTGGAGCTATTTGGTGTAAGGGAACATCGAAATACTTAGAGATGACCATGAAAAAAAAGGATGAATTGGAAAACGAAGGTCAAATTCTACTTGCCCTAGGAAGAAGGTATAAAACCCTAAGGGAGGTTCTACCGGAGACTGGTCGATTCTAAGAACCCTGACTTCTAACTTCACCAGAATTCCATAGGTCTCACAAGTGGCTCTCAGGGTATTAGATTTAACCTTTGATGAAGTGACTTCGTACCACTCCGGATGATACGTCCCCTCTCCTTCAGGTTTCTCCTTCTTATCCTGACCTTTCTTTCTCTTTCCTTCCTTACCCATGATATTGGAGAAAAGAAGAAGATGGAGGCGGATAGGAAAAACTCTCGCAAGAGAAACTTTAGCAGGCAAATACAGGAGGCATAAGTTCTGATAGTCGGCGGCGCAAGAAGACGGAAGGTCGCTTCCGCTTCCCCTTTTTATAGGGAAGGAGCAGCTATCATGCAAAGGAATAAATGCACGATGTGTGGATGGTGAGAACTACAAATTTCGAGGCATCACAGTTTATTATAGTAGTTGGTTGGTATGACCTGACTAAGCGTATCGGAGGAAAATCACGTAGAAAGGACCTTGCCACGTGACAGTAATTCGTTCGTAGGAAAACTCTCTCGCCATTAATATACCTAATGCACCCTTAATGGGTGATGGATAACCATCACTACAGGGCTTTGGAACTCATAAAGACTCTTGGATTAACTCAAATGACCGCCTCGGGCCATGGGACGAATGTTTCGATTTCAGGACCCGACAAATCGTTAAGGAAGAAGGAATGGTAATATGGACCCCGCATATACTGTGCTTCCTCTCATCGTGCCACCAGCCTAATCAGTCACCCGTACTTCCTTCGATTAAACTTAAAAGCGAGGACTTGTGATAGGGATGAGTAATCGGGGAGAACACGTGGCACGGGAAAGTTACGTGGCAGGGTCAACCAAGCTAGAGACCCGAGGTCAGGCCGGTGGCTCGAGCTCCCGAGATTATCTTGGGAGAAGCTAGAGACCCGAGGTCAGGCCGGGAACTCGAGCTCCCGAGACTATCTCGCGGGAGTGAGGAAGGTCCCCGAACTCAGTCCGGGAGATAAGACTCTGAGACTAACTCGGGAGAGTGAAGCCTAAAGAGCAACGCTTCAAGTACCCTTCCTTCCTTCTAGAACAGAAAATTTAGTAGGTAATTATTACTTGAAACGTATGGTAATGATGACCTTGACCGTTACCAGTCATCATGGAGAGGAGAACAACTGTCAAATAACCGACAACCAGGAAACGTGGAGGGGGAGGGGGAGATACGTGAGGGGAAGACATCAGATATATAAGATGATTCGACACTCAGATAAAAGGGATAAGATTTTAGAAGTCGAATATTTTGCTTCCTCGTTTTCCTCCCTAGAAGAAAAGAGTTTTGACTTGAGCGTCGAAGAGGATTCCATCGGAACTTCTTCCAGTGCATCCCCTTTATACTCGTGTAAATTTCGCAGACGGTGATATCCTCTCTGCATCATCAAAATCATCATAGGCTGCGATTTGATGAATCATCATCTCCGTCATTCACTTTCGGAACACAGCCCAAGCAGACGGAAGATAAAAAAAAAAACCTCTGATCCAAAACAGTGCAACCAACCCTCTCCGCCCCAACTTCCCTCTATAACTCACAGATCAACCACAGGAAGCAACATAAACCACAGATCGGCAAATGAACGACCACCTTACTGCCTCTCGAGATCAAGAAGAAACCCTTGCCCAAATCCACGCCTTTGGTGTCGAAGACTCTCGGGGAGAAGCAGTGAGGGATCGTCAGCGCCGGTCGGTTGGGACAAGAGGGATAACCAAGATTTGAGATCGAGCAAGAAGGGCGATCCCGGGTGGAACTTGGACACCGGGAAGAAGAACCGGTAGAGGCAATCGCAGAGTAGGAATGAGAGGTTTAGATCGGGGAAAACTGTCTCGGCGATGAAATCAGAGAGAAGGAAGTAATTTAAGTGATGCACCTTTGCATGTTAGCCCTCACTTTTAGAATAATTAAATCCACAGCCCTTATTTGAGCCTTTTTTAGCCTAGCCCCTCACGCTTTGGCTAAATCCAACCAAGCCCTTATATTTAAGGTTTTCTTCCACATAAACCCCTGATAAGTTTCAGATTTTTACACTAAAACCCCTTAAGCTCCACCCATAGACCCAACAACCCTATAACCCATCTGGTAAAAATCTCCAAAAAATTTTCTAAATTGAATTTCAAATTGTCGTATTTAATGGCAACGTCTATTCGTTAGATAACATTACCTAAGATGTTCAATCACTCGGATGCCCTCTAGTCGCTCAGACGCCATCCGATCGCTTGGACTCCATTCGGTAGTTTAGACGCCATCCGGTCACCTAGAGAGGGGTCAAACTTGATATTTAGACGATTCACTTGGATTATTAGATAACTCCTAACAATAGCTTGAAAGCTGCTCTAGTCGTCCATATGCTCTGGTTACCCCTACCCAATACAATCACCTGGACCCTTCGAATTCTCTCGTAGAGAATTATCACTAATCAGTCACCCTGAACTCCCTCTGGTCGTTTGAAACTGTCGAACTTTGCTGTCCTGCAATTGTTACAAAATCTACTCGCACTTATATAGGGTATAGAAGTTCAGGCCCCAGCTGACTCGTCTAGACTGAGATGCCAAGCTACAACTCCTAGCCGATTCCACTTGGATTTTGTTTGTCATCCTTTAGCTTCTAGCTTACTTCGCTTGAACTTGTCCGCCAAATTTCAACTTTTAGCTTACTCCACTTGGTCTTGTCCGTCAAGCTTTAGCTCCTAGCTTATTGCACTTGAACTTATCTACCAAGCTTCAGCTCTCAACTTATTCTATTTGGCCTTGTCTGCTAAGCCTTCGGCTCTTAGTTGGTTCTACTTAAACTTTATTCACCTAGCACTTAATTAAGACTTTCTTACTTGGTTTTCAACGAAGACTTAAATCCTGCCTAACTCACAACCATGTCTTCAATATAGTATCAAGTGATAGTTTAGGAAGAGATTATTTAGTACCAAATCAACAAAATCTATTAATAATCGATGCTTCCTGAAGTATTTTGGATTAAGGTGATCAAAGTTTCACTTCACTACTGTGTTGGCATGAGTAACATCGATTACTGGGCCAGTTTTCTAAAGTTCAAAGTTTGAAACTTTGACGGTCTAATTTGCATCTAACAATATTGATTGGGTTGAGTACCCCGTGGCTGGTACGTGGACTGAAGAAGTTGTGTGATAAGAGATAGCAAGTCTGAACGACTCTCTTTCCGAAGCTCCCGAGACCCTCTCGAGAATGAGATCCCCCGGGACCCCCCGCGGATAGACACACCCCGGAGTTCAAATCTGAGGGTGCACTCCCGATATCTCCTTGGGAAGCCAGGTCCCGAGACCATCTCGGGAAAGCGGAATTCCCGGGACCCTCCGGGCCAGAAGACTCCGAGATCACCTCGGGGAAGCGGAGCCCAAGAAGCATCCGGCTCAAATAACGGTCCCCCTTTCTTCGGATCTACGGATAACCATCACCCCTTATCGCGGAGTCATCATGACCCATAATTATCACAACGGTTCGAACTTAAAGACGGTGAGGGTCGTAACCGATAATCGAGGGGCGTGGCAAAGATCGTGGGGACTCATGAGACAACCGCCGCAGGTATAAAAGGTACTCCAATCCCTCCGGTAAGGGGATTACACTCTCTCTACTTCACGCATATCTCTCCTTTTCTGTCTTCTCTTCATCTTCTAGATCGAGGCACTGACTTGAGCGTCGGAGTGGGCTCCGCCGGACAACCTCCGGCGTGTTCCCTTAATGCTCATGTTAATCTCGCAGGATGTGAGTTCTTCCTCTAGCGTCAGCATTCGCGTGGACTGAACCCTGATGACTGACCGTCGACGTCAATTTCTTTTGGAACAAATATGTTTGTGGTCACCTCCGCTTGTCTCGGCATTAGGCTTTGCTGCTTTCGCCAGAGCAATCTTTTGCTTGGGATTGAGGGTGTTGTTCTCCTTGAAGCTTTCCTCCAGCATGGTCAACTGGTCCTATGAGAGCTGGAGCATCTTACGGCATCCGTCCCCGCCGTCTACGAGGTAACGGGGCCATTAGGTCAAGCGGCCGCCGCCGCCGCCGCTTCTGCTTCTGCTGCTTATAACTGGAGGAGCTCAAACTAAGGTTGAGCCCTAAAGCCTCCTTTCCTAGCATCCTCCTCCTCCTCGTTCCTTTCATGATCATTTATCTTTCTCGATCGATCTCCATACTTCCCCTACTCTTTTGATTTCCTTCTCATTTTCGTCTCTTAATCCTCCAAAATAGTTTAATCCTTCAACATTCAGAGATGTGGCCATTTGCTGCACAAGCTTCCCATCGGTCTCCTCCATTATCTCTTCCACAACATATTTTGATTCATCAAGATCTGGATGGTTGTCCTGTTGTTGTGCACCATCAAGCAATTTGAATTTGTAATGACCAACCTCATTCGCTAGGCAATTTTGTTGATCATCAGAACCAGGGGAAGAACATTCAGACTTTTCTCTTCTCCAACGAGATTGCAATTCATATCATCCACATCATCACTGACAACGAGAGTTGGATGCCCCTCTTCACATGAGTCAACATTTTCCGAACTAAGATTTGACTGTGATTTCTTGATTGTTGACCTTCCTTCCAAGGAGAAAATGTCTTCATTGTCATAAGTTGAATTATTGGTCACCTCGGTCTCGTCTTCCACGTCTGCCTTGACCAATAAATTATTGTCATCATCATTTTCTTTCAAGACATCCTTATCAAATTCTTCTTGGTGAAATTCTTACTCTAAATCATCTTTGAATTCGTCCAAGTCATCTCGGGCGTTTAAGCTATCGTTCTCCAAGGCGAATCATGATCGTCCTTGGAACAAAGTTTGAGTGTAACCCAAGAAAAGAAAGTGACATTTCATCTTTTTCTTCATCTTTTCCCAATCTATGATATTAGCCTTACCTTGTTGATCTCATAAGCGTCGTAAGTGCTCCCACAATGTCAATGTCAGACCTCTAAGCTTGAAGGAAATTTCCTCATAATAAAAAATACAACCTACTTTGTCGATCCAATTAATAAAGTTCTCTGCTAATAACGTACCAAAAATATGAGCAGATTAATTCGAAATCCCAGGTCCCTATAAGGCTCCTTCCTACCATGGTGTTCCTAGTATGTAGTCCACTGGTGATAAGGGTTCTGGAAAGTAAATTCAGATTCCCGATATGAGATTGTATGATCTTCAAGATTTCGCGTCGTTTTTGCTACATGCTAGGTTAAATCTGTGACTTATCTCTATAAATCCTCAATCTCATCTTGGGAGCTACGACCACAGTGTAAGGCTTCCTCAAGCGGAACCTGTCTGACACAACCATGATCACGACCATAACGATCTTCCATTGGATTTGATGCTCGGCTTCCCCAATTGGGACCTACCAACTCTGATACCAATTGACATAGGATAGAATAGTAATTATCTTGCGGGCTAACTAGAAGAGAGATTGGAGGAGAAGACAAAAAGAGAAAAACCGTCGTCCTCTAGATTTTTTTGAAAAAAAATTATTTAATAACCGAGGATTATTCCTCGAATAGATACATGGATGTTTATATAGATTCTAGACCCTAAAATCCAAATAAAGTAAAGAAATTTTAATATATAAATTATAATTCTTAAGTTGTAAAGAAAGCAAAGAAATTCTAAAAAATCAAAAAAAATATTAATAGACTAACCATCTTAAAATTCCTAACAAACTTAAATTAAAAAAATACAAAAGAAAGAAATTATTAAAAATACTTTAAACACCAAAGAATGAATATTACCAAAATAATAATAATAATCTTCTAGATTCTCTTGCATCACTAGCTCCATTAGGAGTTAGTCATTATCTTATTCATAATCAGGACTTCATAATTTATCAAGTAATATACACCTACACACTTGATATAACTTGTTAGATTTTAATAAACTTAATTTTAATTAACCTTAGTCATACATTAAAACTTTAGGTTGATGTTGGACACAACATCAACATCATATACCATGCATGGATTGTCTCCGTATTTGTGAATTTTGCTTCACATTATGTTATAGATTTGAGAGCAGTGGAAGGCCGTCAATGATAGTGTGCGAAGAAACTTTTACTCATCAATGTCTGAGGAAGAAATAAGAGGGCCAAAGTTTGATTCTCAATAGGAACGAATATTGTGAAAATCAACTTCCAAATATGTATAAACTATGCTTCGAATTTTCCTTCAATGTACTTATGAAGTGAAGGCCTATTTGAAACACCCCTATGATGGCATATGTCATTTCATACCCGATCATGCATGTCTAAATAATCTCATCTCATCAATTTCATATTCAATTTGGGCCAGTCTTATAATTAGAGTGGTCCGTTCCCAAAGTAAAGTGAACACTCAAGGCCACCCTTGAAGATCCTTCAAATCCTCCACATCCCTTTGACAAGGAGATGTTACAATGCAAATACAATTGGATAATTGCATCTGATCTTTGGTAGGATTGACCACAAGACAGTTTTCCTCATTTGAAGTTAATTTGAGCTTTGAATGAGACAACAGTTTGAAGTTTAGAAAATTAAGAAGCATCGCGTATTAACTTTTGTTGTCAAACCAGATAAATTCTAATTAATTATGAAGCTAATAAACTAACTGTAGCTATCAGGGAAAACAAAGATACATGTATATGTTAGTTGGCATCAACTGAGTAGTGAATCAGTAAAGATTCTAATGTTGGAATGCCACCTTTTGTTGGCATATGTTTACTGTCCTTTATGCGATTTAGTGAGAATGCTCATGCAGAATATAGAATGCTTTACCAGTATTGGAGGCACTGGAATTCTATCTTTGATGTCTTCCATCCTCCGACCATGAAGGTATAGAGTATCATGTTCATCATCACTTTTGCTGACCCCCATACTTTCCCCCAGCCTTCAAAGTTTGCTTTTCATTTGTGGATAATGATGGCAGAAACTTAAAAAAAAAAAAGAAGGAAAAGTGTTATGAAAGGAAGATCATGCGCTACAGAACTAGATGGAGGTTTCTGATGATTGAACAGAGGAGTTTGGGCAAAGCATTCTGATACAAATATATTATCATACTCCTACGTATCCATTCTATGATTCCATAGCTCCCATAGTCTGGAGAAAATTGTCGGATGGAATCAACTTTCAGGAATGTTTCTGTGATGTGGAACTTGTTCCCTGATAGAAGAGATTTCATGTTTGGCCGCAAGCAAGTTTGATGCTGATCTTTGACTCTAGTGTATACCCGTTGCCTCCACCTACAGGAGCACCATGAGGTTGGCCAATTCTTATTCTTATTCCCAGGATGGACGGATGATAAGCGTACGAGCAGTTATCATTATGAGATTTGGGGATTAAATTTTGACGGAATTATGTATCTGTCCTCTCTTATACGTTAATCACTATCCGAGCTAGTAGTCTCCGTGAGTTATCTACTCTGTGTTAGCTTTGGGATGGGTTGATAGAGGCGCTGAAGGTAAGCGAATCTCTTTTTGCCACCATGAGGTAGGCAATTATTTCGTCCAGAAAAGTACATACCCAAAAAGCTAGAGCACCCTTTGAGAAAGAAAGCTGGTAAAGACATGATACTCTGCACCATACTCATCACCAATGCAAGATTTTTAAAGAGATTTGTAAAACAAAAAACTGAACAAAAAAAAATTCAAATCATTGTGAGCATGAGGCTTGAGATTTTTAGTTTAAGAGTAGTAGTGAATTTTCAAAGTTGTTTTTTTTTCTAAAATTAACCATGTGAGCAGAGCTAGTAATTAATTAACAATGAGGTTTGAGGTTTACAGGGAGATTTTTTTTTATTATAGAAAGAGTAGTCGGTTTTTATATTTATGATGTGACATATTAAAAATATTAAAAAATCATTTAAAACTTGGAGATGCCCTAAACTCGGAGCTTTTTAATTCATAGGATTCCACACTTGTAGAAAGGTGAGCGGTGGGAAATGGTGCATGATGAGAAATTAAGCGGTCTTTGGCTCTGCACTTGCGCAAAGGAAAAGGTGGAAAGGTGGCAAAAGACGATTCACTCACTTCCAGCGTCCCTGCCAATCCGTTTGAAGGCTAATACGGAAGAGGTAAATTGTTGGTGCAATTGACCCAAGTTTGATCGGATAGATCATGGGTTTTGATATGTGTGTTAATATGATTAAGTTAGGATTTCATATTGGTTTGATGTATGTTTGAGTCATGCGGGACTTGGTAGAACACACAATTGGGAAATTTCATCTTGGTTCTCAGGTCCGTGAAATCGGTGAAGGATGGCGCATCCGAGGGACCACCGGACGAGGAGCAACGGAGTGGAGTTGAGGGAAGCGACGTCAAGGCATACGCGAAGGGTGACATCGGGACGAGCTGAGGGTTTGAATGCATCCGAGAGATGAAAGTCAAAGGAAGAGAGCTTTAAAGGGTGACTCCGGAGAGGATGAGTGTGAGTGTGTAAAAAGATCAGTCGACTGGTAGGGATACCAGTCAATTGAACTTTTTGTAAGTTTCGAACAGCAAGATCAGTTGACTTGTCTGGATGACAGTTTAGATAACAGTCGACTGGTCTGTTCGAAAACTAGCTGTTTGACTGAGCACCGGTCGACTGGGCTTGATAGCAGTCAACTGGTGTCGAAGCTGAGCTATTTTGTTAACAACACTCTCCTCTATTTGAAGGAGAGGTTGAGATTTGAGTAGGACTAGTTCTTATGTGAGAAATCTTCNTCCCGTTTCGCTTGAACTCCGGGAAGTTAAGCCGCGCGGCGTCCCCACGGAGCTTGAAGGCGGCGCGGTCGTAGGCCATGGCGGCCTCCTCCGCGGTGTCGAAGGTGCCGAGCCAGAGGCGGGTGCGGTTCCGGGGGAGGCGGATCTCCGCCACCCACTTCCCCCAATGGCGCTGCCGGACACCGCGGTAGAGCTTGCCGGCCGCGGGCTTCGGCGGCGAGGCTGCTCGCTTCACGGGCTGCGTCCGGGGGCCGAGGAGTCGCGCGGCGGCACTCGCTTTGCCATGGCCGGAGAGATTCTAGGGCTCAAAAAGCTAACCGGAACCGTGCCGGATCTCAGAGATGAAGCAGGAGAGCAATCAAAGATGGGATTTTGATGCAGAAAAGAGGACAAGGAGAAAGAGGAGGGAACGGGGGAAGCAGAATCGAAGGACGGAGTAGAACCTCCATGAATCTGAGCTTCGAGAGCTTCGTTTACAGGATCTGACGCGAAGAACTGCACGCTATTGTACACATCTAGAGCTGTAGCCATGTCTGCTCTACGAACCGAAACCAAAGCTTTAGCTCAAAGCGATTGTGAAGGGGGGGGGAAGGAAATTACAAAGATCAAAATCAAGCTCTGGTTCTTCACTAGAAGCCGAGGAATATTCGGAGGATCTTTGTGGCCTACCAAGTAAGTTCGTGAGCAATTAAGAGGGGGCTAGGGTAGTTATATAGGCCTATAGCACTTGCTCACCGGCCAATCACCAGATGCCAAGTGCAAAGTCAAGTAGAGGTTACTGGCACCTGCCAGGGCACTACCCCCCAGGTGCCAGTTGATGGGAGAACCTGATGATTTTGTTTTAGGGTTAGGTCTTGAGGCAAAATTTTGAGGAACAATTGTGTATTTATTTTTTTTTAAGGGAAAAAGAATTGGTGTAACTAAGGGTTGTTTACCTCATACGATGAAGAGGAGAAGAGGAAAAAAGCGTAGTGATAATTTTCAAAAGTTGTCTGTCATTTACATCCGTTGAGAATCAATCAAGAGAAGTAGAATTAGCATAGAGTCGATAGAGATATCTCTAATGTTTCTCTTTGAGGTCAATTTTTAAAAAGGAAAAAAACAACATTAAAGCAATGGATCAAATGGGTGAATCCCTAATTTACTCATAATACGATCAAGTAGCACAAGCAAGCAAAGAATGTTGCTAGGTGCAATGGTTGAAGGCGACCGAACAAGCATATTTCGACAAATCTTCCCTCTCTTCTCATCCTAGATGCCCGTCACGTAAACAAGGTGCACAATTTTTCGATCTCAATCATCTACTCTCCCTTCTTTTCTCTTGACCAACCTCCGTGACGGAAAACCGAGCCAAGAAAATTAAAACGAAGTCAATCACGATGTATTTCCAAATCCAAATATGCATACACATTTTTTAATATATACTCTTGATCGTCATTGGCTCTTATCATAGCTCCATAAAGTAAGACTTACACAGGGTTTTGCCTATTAAATAATCTTTACAAACTATGAACTTCGAAGTATGCATTCAATTTTTAAAGCCCCAAAGCAATGGGGACAATTGGAGCACACATGCATCTTAGCTTTGTTGATCAGGTACATTAGGAATCTTGGAGCTTCACAGGAGTTTGAAACCTTGCTTTGTCCTTTTTACTATGGATCTCAGTCCTAATTCCCTTTATAAAAAATAGAGGACAGCCCTTGCAAGAAGTTCCCGCCGGTGCGTTATCTTAAAAAAAAATCTATTAAACGCAACTTTATCTTACAATTACAAAAGACTTTTTGCAACTCAAATCCGTGACCATCAAATCACGACAACAACTTTATTATTACGTCAACGCTCCTCTTCAATTCCCTTTATAAAAAATATTACTTTTTAATTTCCTTTATAAAAAATATTATTTAAAAAGTAATATAGCATGAATAGGAGCTTTAATGCAACACTAAAATTGTTATCATGTGACATTGAAAATCACGAGTTCCACTATCTGAAGAAATCTCTTGCAAAATATAATAAAATTGCGTACAATAAATTCTCTGCACTGACAGAAACTTCACCGAGCTGCCCTTAAAAAAATTGTAGCATGTAGTAACTAATAAATCAATTCCACCATTATGTATTACAATATATCTCAGTTGCAAAATTAAAGAAAATCCAAATGCCCTATATTTTTATCAAGGAAGCTTTGATCATTGAAAGGAAGTTGCATAGTCTACATACATCCCCCTAACCCGTCCTCATCATGAGTGATCAGGATAAGCAGAGGATTAAACACTAAGCAGGAGATTAAACAATCCAAATACTTTGTAAAGAACTTTCATGAATCATGTTTTATGCATGAAGAAAAACACAAGCATAAAAGAAAAAAAATGTTAGACCAAGTAGCAAATGAATCTGGGATCACCGACTCAGCTCCACGATAATTTTTTATCGATCACCAAAGTAAATTGGGAAGCGCTCGAAGTAGACGGTCTAAAACCCCAACATCCCAGGATTCGCGCCCCATTTGAAGGAAAAATTTCTACAAAATACGTCGTAGTTAGGGATCGAATTGCAGATGTCTAAAATAGCGACTAGTCGTCCTACCGCTGTACCATAACCCCGGAGGCAACACAAGCATGAAAGAAGAGTAAATGTATGGGGGACATGGCACGATTTGATAGGCCTCATCAAATATAATTATAGAAGATGAACATGGGGGATTCCATCAGTGTACAACACCAATAAACTAACCTGAACATATGAAGCTGCACCAGGTTGGCCTCCCCAATATGATGACTGGCTGGTACTTTTAATAGTTTCCAGGAAGTGAGAACAGCCGGTCCAGAATAGTAGATACTGATCAACAATTTGCTTATCATCTATATAATCACAATAATCAAGGTATAGAGTTAGGATCATCTGAGTTAATCAAATCGGGCAAAATAATAACATCAGAAAAGCATGTCCAGGAACAGACATTTGAGGGAAAACTTATCTTTCTTACATGTTCACAGTTCACATATAAAAAAGACACTTATTATCTACACTTCAGATGCCTTAAAGATGGTTGAAAAACAAACGATAATAAGAGTATCGCCAATGCTGGAAAACTATAAATGTTTGCCTTTGTGATCATACAAGTTCGGGATACTGCCAGTGTCAACTAAATGCCGAAAGAGGAGGGGCTTAAAAAAAAAGGTGTAAAGTTTTTTTGTGAAGAAACATTATCTTCCAGGTGGCTGATCACCCATGGCATAATGTATTGACCACGAGTTATCTGCTAGAGTACAGAGACATTTGCGCTTAGCAATTGCTAATAAAAGTGTCTGCAAGCATGTGTTGGATCTCCTTGAAGTCATTTTCCTCCTTTTCGTCGTTACTGAGCCAAGACGAGACACATAGGTCGACAATGTCTTTAGCACTATCAGCAGTAGAAAACCCTTTGAATTTATTGGGCGTCAGAAACCTCATGATTTTCTCCAGACTAGTATTAGAAGGATCCTCAGCAAAGTTCTGAAGGATATCTTTAGTCGCGTTGCACCAAATTGGTCGAGCCACCTTCAAGAACCTATAGATAGATATGAGTGGGAGTCTAACACTCCCCAGATCAGACTCATCATGACCACCTCTTCCATGATAATCAGATCCTCCAATCTTTATAAGCTCATGAGTATCAGCCAACTCGCCATATCCTGCAGTAGCTTAAGAAAATGACAAATAGTCTAACATCGACAAAATATAGTGATAATCCATCTAGAAAACAAACTAAGAACAACAAAGCCAAATTCAATACTGTACCAGAAGCCTTCCCATCGCTCCTATATACCTCCATGGCATGAAGGCCAGCAGCCTTCAAGCTCCTGATAACAGCAATTGGATTTTTCAAAGCCCACGGATGGGCCAAAGCAGAAACACCCCCAGTGTGATGAATCAATTGCAGCACTTCCTCTGCAGATGGTTCAGTTCCTCTAACCATAGATAGACAATTAAATAGAGTATCATTAAACATTTTGGATATCTATTCTTTTTTAGGAGCTCAAATGCTTACAAGGCATAAGCAGGTCCACCATCGTAAAGATATCTATTAAAAGCTTCTCTCAAATTCTCAACATGGCCAGCTTCAACCATTGCTCTAGCAATATGTACTCGTCCTGGAGCAACACCTTCCCCTGTTATTTTGGCAACATGTTCCCACTTAATAGGAACTTCTAATTTAGCTAGCTTCAACAACATATTCTTTGCACGCTCATGTCGTCCATCTCTGATTTTTGACAACATATTATCCAGGTCCGCATACCTAGAAGGCCCTGAGCTTCCATAGTATGCAAGGATATGGACAGGTTCGCCAATTCCTGCTTCTTCCCTTCTGTTATTCATACACAAAATAAGCAAGTGCAGCCTTAATGGATGAACCTCTTTGTGAAATGAATCAATTTGGTTTCCAAAAAATCCTTTTCTCCATAGCTAAAAACTGCAACATAAATAATTACATGGACAAACCTTTGACCATTGCTAAATCTAACAAAGTATAAACCATTTGGAGAAGTGTCATTGTAGATTTCAAATGATTTCTCTGGAAATTCTTTAGTAAGCTTTTATTTGTAGCAAGTTCCATATTCAAAATGACTACAATTGATAGGGCCAAAATAATTACCTAGACGAGCATAGAGCACTTATCTCAACGCCAGGAATTATCCTTATTCCATACTTCAGGGCTGATTGCATAGCTTCTGATATGCCAGCCATTGTATCATGGTCAGTAAGGGCAAGAACATTCACCTGCTCTAAATACAGAATTACATAATCATGTTTAATTTCAATGACTATGGCTGGATGTATTAAAAATGACAAGGAGATAATAATAATAAATGGTGAAAATAAATTGAAAAACTTCCTCAACTAAAATATGGCATTGAAGTTCCTAATAGAAATTTAGAGTAAGGGTTCTTGCATACCAAGTAAGAACAAGGCATTCTGATCACTAACAGAATAATAAGTTTAATGAGGGAAGTATGCGGCATTGGTGAATACTAGTAGACTTTACGATCTCATCACCTGAGTTACAGCAATCAAGAGACATTTCCTTACAGCATCAAGGCATGTCTATCACGTATGAAAAACATAAAATATCCAAGGAAAAATCTGCACATATAGTGAAACATGAAAAAGATGATCATTGCGAATAACATGTTGGTAAAGGATACAAACAAAATTGAAGTGGTTGTCAGAATCTAATCAAATTCAAACTTATAAGCACTCAGAGGGTGACATTATGGTAAACAAAGAAAAAGAAAGGTACAGCAATACATTCCATAGAAATTATAGCTTATCAGAAACAATTTGAATCTTTTATAGTTTTGACTATTTTCAAGTAGTGCAGCAATATCAGATTATCATAATCAACAAGGTATGTAACAAAATTTGGCATTCAAAGATAGGCAGGAACAAAAGGTGTTGTTCAGATCAAACTGACTGAAGTGGTGAATTTATCCAAAACTATACTCAAATAGAACGGTGACTGAGTTGGCATTTTACTGGCCCCCATCCATAATCCATTGCTGTAATAGCAAAACCTAAATCGCCAATAGTAACCGTGCAACACTAAATCGCCATAGACGAGAAAATACTTAACTAAGCCAACAATCAGATCGACGACCCACAAAACCAAAAAAAAAAACAAAAACAAAACAAAACAGAATGAATCAAAACTGTTAATCTTAACGCAGCAAGGAACCCAGAAGAGAACGGTAAGGAATCCCACCCCATTTCGATGGGCTCGATCCACCAGAGCAGACGGGGAGAGGAAGCCGTCGCTGCGGTTGGAGTGGCAGTGGAGCTCGAAAACCACGGAATCGGTGATTTTTCGGGCCACCGACGGCAAGAAGCCTTCGTCGGCGTCGTCGGACGGGTCGCGGAAGACCCAGTCGCGGACGTAGCTCAGCGCCAGTCCCTGCTCGCCCGTGATCTTCCCCTTGTGCTTCTTGCTCTTCTTCTCCTTCCTCTTGTTTCCCATGAGGAGCAAAGGAATATGCTTGCCCTAGAGACACGCAGGAGATCCCCCGCTTGGACAAATCGCTGCGACCCCGAGGCGAAGCCACGTCCTCTAATCTTTTTGGGACTGTTTACATGCTGAGATTCGGGAGGAGAGAAGAGGAAGGAAGGGAAGTGATAGCAAGGAAAATAAAATCATAATTCATCAGTCCGTGTTTATTTAGTCCGCCAATAAATACATTATTATTTTTTTAATAATAATTATAAGACAAATTCTGTAAATAAAATTTAAATAAATTTATTTATAAAGTATTTGTCAAAATTTAAAACGCACTCTCTTTTATTGGAATCAAAAGTAAATCCATTTTTATTTCACAAAACAATGTTTCATCATGTCTCATTTTATTTTTATTCTTGAAAATATTTTTATTTCCGATGTTGTTATAGGCTACATGTCTCCCTCTAATTTTTGCCTTAAATTGTTTAAACATTTATTTATGATCTTTAATAAATCGAACTTACTCATAACCAGACTAATTTATTTTATAATTTTTTATTATTAAATAAAATATAAACTATTGCTGATTGTCTATCACTTATTAACTTCATGAATTTTCATGCCTTTTTGATCATTATCAATTTTTTATCATCTGTTTGTCAGAATGACAAATTGACTTGTGGCTGTTATTGTGCATTCGGAAAGCTGATAGTAAAGTAAACAAGGTTTTGGTGGCAAAGACGATTCCGTTAGACATGCTGAGTGAAAAACAAAGAAATTGTCACCCCTATAGAAACCTTAGCATTCTTCATAGATCCTTCATAAAAGATATTAGACACATGCAGTGCATGCCATATTTAATAGAGTTCCAGAACAGGACTCTTGCAGCATTAGCATATGAAAAATGAAATAGCTTAGAGATAAATCAGTAATTTATCTAGTCTTCGTTTTGCTCATAGGTCTTCAACAGCGCGGCGCAAGCAGGTATGGGGCTGTCTTTCTGGAATCCAAGTGCATTGGCGTATCGGATGTCTGAAGCGATGCCATTGTTGCGGCTGAGGAAGACAGGAGCCCTCTCACGCCCCTGGAGTGCAGTCTTGCAGTTGCTTACCGGGCTGCTGACGATGGTAGATTCGCAAATCTCATGCTCATGCTCATCGGCGACTAGAATTTTGTAGGTACCCGTGTGGTCGGTAATGCCATCAAAACTGCACGTCTTTGCACCAGTGGTTTTTGATCGGCATTCAACACTCACCTTTGCACCTGAATGCATAAAGCAAGAAAACACTTCACTTCCAATTCCATTGCTAATGTTAAAACCTTAGTAATTAAACAATTTTGCATGATTGTAACATCTAAACTGAAAATCAATCAACCAACAACAATAAGAGTACTCCAAGACATGTTCATCAGCAAGATAGGAACGGAGAGGTTACATCCACAATGAATTCCTTTTTCTGATTTTGCTTTAGGTGTTTATGTCCACACATCAACAACCATACAAGTATCTAATGATCTACGATGCCATTATCGATTTAAAGCAAGCAGACATGCTGCCCCCTATTATGCAATTTGCATTCACAGCAACATACTCAAGCCAACTCTTACCCAAGTAGATGCAACACCGAAAGGCAAGTAAGATTTCACTTGGCAACTAGGATACAATCCAGTGCCTCATTCTTTGCTCTCCTCTCCTGTAATGGCCCAGCTACTTCCATCACACTACCTGATATTTATAGTGGCTGGATAGGTAGCCCAAAAGGGACCTCCATAGACAACCCTATAAAGAGGGCCTCATAGTAGCTCAGAAACCTGATCCGCACTCGTATAGAGCTGATATCTACGATAGCAAATACTACTCTGGTGTGGCAGATAAATTACAAATGCGAACAAGCTATAGAAAGAATACAGTTAAATGAAAATAATTTCTTTTGCTGCAGTTTCATTTATCAAACATGATGGCTCGTTTATCTTCACACCCATAGATATGCAATTGCTTGCCGCAGTTTCACTTAATCAAATATGATGGCTCGTTTATCTTCAAAACCAGAGACAGGGAAAAAAAAGTAGCCCGTGTGATCTCCTTCATATTTTGACCCTTAGTGGCTTAGATGTTGACAACAGGACATTTAGTTCTAACTTGGGCTAGTTCCTTTCCAATTTCAATACCAGGCAATAGTTTCCCTGGAATGCACCCTGTGATGTCTTCATCTAGTGTAAATATACAATTTTGCCTCATATAATAAACTAAGTAGATTTGTCCTTGATTTTCAAACCCTAAATCACCGGACAGCGCCATTTCCACCATTCTGACCATGCTACGCAAACAATTTTTAATAATAGTCAACATCAGTCAATTTGTCAGAGAAAAAAAAATGCAAATGTTTGTAACTATGTTTCTTTTCAATAGATCTATGGAGCAAGCAATCAAACCGAACGAAAAAGAAGTGATTTCAGAATTTCTCGCAACTACATCCCCTGATCTGCCGAACAACATCTAACATTTAAAGGCAAACCCTATAATCGTCAAATCGACTAACCATACACATGCAGATCCGGACTAAGGCATGATCTGATACCCTAAAATCCATTAAAAAGAAAAAGAAAAAGAAAATATGGAACACTCTAAAGCGCATTGCGGGGGAAAGTAAACGCTCACCTTGGATGTAGGTCGACACCGGCGTCTCGAACCCGGCTTGGCAAGGGTCGCAGAAGACGCGGCCCTGGACGACGAAGGGCTTCTTAGAGGCAGCGATGTCACGAGAGGCGAGAACTATAGCCGGGAGAGCGCACACCACCGCCAGAACAGCGACGGCCCACGAGATGAGATGCCTTGCCATGCTCAGGGTAGTGACGGAGATCGAACAGATCAACGGATGTCGAAGGAGACGAGTGATAGTAGCCTCAGAGTTATAGCCGTAATATTGGATCTCGTCACTCGCGTTAGAAATACAGCTCGCCTTAACGACCAAATGTGGGATACCTTCCTAAGATGTGCAGCCTGTTTCCCAGTAGGCGGTGAGCGGTGTCGGTCACCGGATCGGTGTAATTAGTAGACGACGAGGGTTGCAGCTGGCGTCGGTGGATCACGTGCGTGGGCCATTAGGCCGCGACACCCGGCAAAGGTTCAGGTAAACTTACGGCGAATTGAATAACTGTGCTATATTTTTTTTTTTGGAAAAAATAAAAAAAATGTCTCACAGTTAATTAATGAGTAAATTTTCTTAAACTCTCGGCATCCAAACTCATATTTACATACAATCCCTATGTAAAATTTTATTTACATGTAATCCCTAATGGGATTGACAAGACAATTTTATTAGTATTATTTGAAGAAAAATTGAGTATAAAAATTAAAAATTTGAGTATGTAAAATTACATCCACCGTATCAAAAAATTGTATATTCAATTTTCACTCTTTTATAATCATTTTTCACTCTTTTATACTCATTTTTCACTGATATATACTCAATTTTCACTCTTTTATATTCAATCCATCAGGGGAGTGAAAACAAATATCAAATAAAATATCAAATGGGTATTGAGAAGTTTTTTACAATTTACCGTTACTTAATCGTCTAATAAATAAAAATCGCCATATGAGTAATTTATCATATCTTCATCCAGAAATATTCTTAATCAAAATTTTACGTATTATATAATATTTCACTCTAATCAAAATTATTATAAATAAAATATTATTATATTAAAATATTCTTTATCAATTAAATCAAAATTACTTAAATTCCATCAAATTTATTATAACTTATTAAAAACATTTTAGACTTTTTATTATAACTAATAAATAACTATTGTATTATATTAGGTGTTAATTGGAGAAAACTCCCCAATCTCAAACTGGTCTTTACATGCACTCCCCACTTGATAAATTTTTTGTATTCACTCCCTGATGGATTGAGTATAAAAGAGTGAAAATTCAGTATACATTGTAAAGATTTGAGTATAAATTGTTTGAGATTGAGTACTAATTTAAGAAATTTGAGTACAAAGTTTCGGTGACCCCGATGTGAAAATCTTGATGTGGTGAGTATAAAAGAGTGAAAACTCAGTATATATATATTATAAAGATTTGAGTATAAATTGTTTGAGATTAAGTACTAATTTAAGAAATTTGAGTATAAAATTTCGGTGACCCCTCATGTGAAAATCTTGATGTGGTGGATGCAACCTCACATACTCAAATTTCTAAATTTTATACTCAAATTTTTCAAATAATACTCAATTTAAATTAATTCATACTTAAATTTTGATAATGTATACTGAAATTTTTACTATATACTGAAAAATGTATATTCAAATTTTTTCAAATAATACTCAAATTTCTTAAATTAGTACTCGATCTCAAATAATTTATACTCAAATCTTTACGATTTATACTGAATTTTTACTCTTTTATACTGATAAAAAAATAACACACAAAATTATCTTGTCAATCCCATCAAGGAGTGCATGCAAAGAAATTTTTGATTGGGGAGTGCATGCAAAGCCAAGTTTGATGTTAGGAAGTTTTCTCAAATTTTCACTTATATTAGCTGACAACTAATAACTATTATAAGTTATAACAATTAATCGTAAATTAAAAGTAAACATATTCTAAAACTTAAAAAAAATAATGAGATGCCCAATCGTTGATTTTTATAAAAGAGACATCTATTTGATAGACCTTTAAAATATTTATGCCAAATAAAATTTAAATTACATTCCTCTAAATTATTTCTCTGAATATGTTTATAATATTTTGATTGATCCTTATTTAAAATGTGGACCACTACCATTATTTTCATTGCAATAAAATGTTATAATAAACAAAAAGATGGGAGACCATGTGAACCACTTAAATATTATATTTAAATGAAAAATAACTAGCAAGAATTTAATAACCAGAGAGAATTTAAAGCACGTCAAGAGCCAACACACAAGTTTTTAAACAACTACTCTACTATACAAAATCTTTCAATATTAAAAATATATATTTATGCATTTCATAAAAGCAACAAAGGAAATCAAGACAATCATTAGGGAAAGTTGCATACTTAACAAATTCTAATTACAATGTTATTTCTAGCATTCAAAACTAGTTGGGATCACAACATCCAATTCAAGTGATAGAAAAATGAAAAACTTACAAAAAACACAAAAATATTGTATTGCTAAAATTGTAATACAATTCAAACTACATCTTCATCGAAATGGAGATTTCCACAATTTTAATTCACCAATGTTGAATGCAAGAAATCACTCCAAAAATCTTAAACTTTTCATTTTCCCTACTTAATCAACAGGTTCAGGCTTGCTCATTAGTGAAACAAATTTAATTTTTAACCTTCTAGCAAATACATCAGCTTTAGCAACACATTAAGAAAAGTTGAGTTAATTCAGTTAATCTAAAAATAATTAGCATCAAAGGAAATGTAACACTTATTGATAAATAATAGCTGGGCTTATATCAATCGGCAATTTAAAATAAATAATATGAAAATTCAGCTATGTCATGAAGAGAAGAATTCATGACAATTTAACTCCAACAAAACATCTAAAGTATAAGAAAAATGTTATATCACAATAAAAAAAATATATAGGAAAATTTAAAAACAAAATATAGGATTAGCAATTTAAAGCTAGAATACTGTTTGGCAAATGCTTAAATATCAGTTGTAGAAAAAACAAAATAGCTGAACAATACTGGAAAATAAGAAAACTCAAGTTTCACAGAACTAAGGCACCAAAGTTCAACCAAAAGACATTGAAAATAACATCAGCCATGTAGACACCAGTGGCAATTTTGTAAATTTTGAACATCTCTGGTGGATATTTCTCCTTGCATCTGCAAATATAGACGTTAACACCAAAACTAAACATGAATGTTTTTCGTACCGACAAATAAGAATTCTAAGATCCTGTTGTGACATTGTGCAAGCTGCAATAATTTAATTTAGTTGGTAATGTGCAGTCATCTTCAACATCAAGTGAATTCAAAACAAAATACTCAAAATTCCCAAATGGCACTCTTGGGTTTCAATTTTTCACAGCAGGTGCCTCTCCTCTCACTTCTTTCTTTGCTTCCCAAATATGAAATATCCCATCAAGCAATATTGAACTTAAAATTTTTCAATGGACCAAATGCACTCAATATTACAAAAGAAGAAGAAGGTGGCTGGCGAGGCTCTAGGCATGAAACAGATAGGCAAGTGAGATAATAGACAAATATGCTAGAGGGAAGCGAGCATAAATTTTATGCTGATATCATTTGATGCTACATAGTAATAATTGAGGATAAAGAAGAGAGGTGAGAGGGAGATGTAGGGCTTTACAGTTTAAATTGACCAAATTGATTTGTTTGATTCAGTTTGAAAGCTTACTGGTTTCAATTTTGGTTCATTTCCTACATAGAAATTCTCACACTATAAACTGGTTAAATAAGACTACATCCTAACTTGCCGATGGTGATTTTATGTGTCTGAGTTTGATGAGATTAACAAATTATATTCTCCAACCAAAATATACTTTATCAAGAGCATAACTTTACAAAAATAGTAAATAAGGGAATAGTTCGTGCAAGCGGGTGAAGTTATGCAGAAATAAACACAGCTCTCTTTTAGGTTCTACTAGGTGGGAGAATTGCTAACTTCCCTAAATTTAAGAAATAACAAACAAAAATATAGATCTAGGAGTCAAATAAAGAGAGTGACAACAACAAAGAACCAAGACAATTGTTTCATTCACATTAAAAATTAGCGAGCATGAAAAAATATTAGCCATCAAAGGATGTGAAGATTGTTAGGTTCCAAAATAGCCAATAGAAGTTGGATGTTAAAATATCAAGGAAGAAACTTGAACTTAATTGAAAAGCTACATAGATATAAGTATATAGTAAGGATTTATAGCAACGAATCTTTCTCAACTAGCAATTCATGAAAATCAAAGTAACAGAAGAAATTGACTAGGATGCAATTGCCAATATCATAGCCAAGTATTTAATACAAAAGATTTGTTCTATTCTGCATGTTAGTAAATTCGTCTGTGTTTACACTCACGAATACTACACAAGATTATGAAATGCCATTGTGCTCCTAACAGGATGAATTCTATAGAGGTAAATTAAATTGAATGTTTCCCAACATAATGATAATTGTCAAAGCATTAAAAATATGGATAGTAAAACAGGATACAGTACATCAAAATGATTTAAACCGTGAAAGAAATGTCGTACCATAAGTGTCAAGAAAATCCTCCAGTAGAGTTGCTAGGACCCATGGATGATGCTTGTCCAAACACCAAGGCTTTATATGATTGTAAAACTTGAAGATCTGCCAACGCTTGAGAATTGTAATCACCCACAAAAGAAGAAGCTCCGCTTGATGCTACTCCTGTCTGTTGACCCTGAGACGGAAGCAAACCAACTGTGGGATTAAGTACAGCGGCTGTTAAAAGTGGGTTCTGTCCTAGAAGAACACTGTAAGCCGCAGGGTTCTGGTTGTACAGAGCAATGTTCTGTGCAGCAGCCACGGCTGCTAGTACAGATTGCGGCGTTGCAGCCGGAGCAGGAGCAACTGTGGGATTGAGAGCTAAAGCCGGTGCCTTTCCCTTCTGATGTCCATGCTCGCTAGCCAGTCGACAGTGCAGCTGGTGACCCTCAAATACCTTGTACGGTTCCTCGAGTGCTCTCCTCGCCCCTTCAAGGGTTTTATAAACAAAGATGGCGTATCCCCTCGATTTACCTGTGATCATATCAAAGCCAAAAGGACCCGTCTCAATCTCCCCGAACTGGGAGAAGAACGCCTTGAGCTTATCAGGAGCGGAGTCCGTGTGGACGTTGCTGATGTAAACCTTCCGCCCGGAAGTGTCCCCTCCGCTGGAAGCAGCGGGAGGACCGATGGACGCGAGCTGGCAATGGGCCAGGCGGTTCTTTATCTTCTTCTCGGGTTCCTTGAGGGCATTGATGGCTCCGGCACGGGTGCGAAAGAGGACGAAGGCATAGCCCTTGCAACGTCCGGTGGTCTTATCTACGACTACATTGCAGTCCTCGACGGCGCCGAATGGCTCGAAGGCATGTATCAGGGTCTCGCGGGTGGTGTCCCAGCCGATTCCATGGACGAAGATATTGCGGTGGGAGACGTTCTGGTCCGCCACGGCGCGGACGTTGGCGAGGAAAGTCGCATCGTCGGCAATAGCATCGATGAGGAAGCCGATGAGCTGATCCTTGTCGAAAGGCATGAGAAGGCTGCAAATATGACCAGGCGAAGAGGTGGAGACAATGGATTCCTCTCCGCCACCGTCAACAGGAACGGGATCATCCTGATCCGCGACGTAGTTACCGGTGGGCAAAGCTAGCTGCTGCTGCTCAAGCGCGACCTTACGCTTCTTAGCTACCGTCTTCTCCATGTCGAACCGACCTATCAGAGGATTAGGGTTGGGATTTATTCGCCGAAGAGGATTGCAAAGGAGGATGTCCGAGTTGACTCAAACGAGTTCCATTTCGTATTTTAAGAACGAGTTACTGAGCCGACCCACTCGCATCGTTCTTTTTCTTCTCGGTGTCAAAGCAAATGAACGGCCCCAGGCGTTTCCCGAATTATCTAATTGGTGATTGGCCCTGAGCCGGCAGGCGCCTATGAAATCTCGCTTGATTTAATTTTCAATTACGGTACGTTGTAAAATATTTTGCTACGGGGAGATAGTAAATATGAGAATTTAATTTATCTCATGATCGATGATAATTAAAAAATAAAATTAATTATATTTTTTTTATAATTGGCACTCTCTAATTTTTTTTAAATTGATTAATCACGATCGTAATTCTTCTTCCATCTATTGGAGAAAAAATATCCTACAATTCACCATAACTAAATCTTAACATCATACATCATAAGCCAAAGCTAAAAATAATTGTATTTGAATAAGAATAATGATTGGGAGAATGAAAATAGAAGAGTAAAAAATATAGTGAATGACGTGGCACCTTGCATACACGATCTCCGACGGGTTCACCGTGCCCCCCAGGGTATAGTTTGATTCGGGGTGACGGCCGAAGGTCGCCAATGGTGTCTAAGCGATAATCGAATGTGTACATATAAAATGTCACATCATTCATTATAATTTTCACTCTTCCATTTTCACTCTCCCTATTATTGCTCTTGAATAAATAGGTAATTACATGACTATAATCAAAACACAGATGAGCACTCAATTAATAATCGAACCAACTGAATCAACTAAATTAAAATCAAATAAATTATTTTTTTAACTAATTAGATTGATCGAATTTTTTATGAAAATTAACAAATAAAACTAATAAAAAAATTAATCAATCCAATGAAATAATTGATTATCACTCAAATATTAAATATTTTGAATCACAATTTAGGACATCAATGGACTAATAAATGTTGAATATCTTGGATATCTATTGTGAATAGAAAGGGAGATAGTGGGACTTTAGTCCCACATTGGAACTTTCCATTGAGGAGGAGAATAAAGGGACTCCCTTGTAAGTGGGGCTTTAGTCCCACATTGGGAGTTTTAAGGTAAAATGTTTGGTTTATATTGTATCACAAGCATGGTAGTTGTGAACAAATGCTAGGGGAGAGGCTCTCTCTCACGCGTGGGTGCGCAGGAGGGGTGCAAATCCAGGGCTCGGATTTGTACTGAACCAAGTGAACTCTTGTGTGTGCACGACCCGCGCACGTCGAATGTTCGACCGGTCGGGGCAAAATTTGTCCAAGCAGGTGAACCAATGTTTTGCCAAATTGTTTTTTTGCTCAAATTTAACTGATGCATTAATTTTGATTAATGCGAGAACGGTAACCCCCAGACGTTTGGATCTGGTCGGGTAAATGGCAGTAAATGACGATTAATTCGTCATTTACTCCTGCGGGGGTCTGAGCCTATATAAAGGGCTGACCGAGAGCAAAAGACACAGATACGGCGAAATTCTCCTCCGCTCCAACTCCACCTCGTTCCCGACCTCCGCTCCGCTGATAGCAGTCGGGTACCTCTTCAGTTCGCCACGAGCAACGAGTGCTCCGTTGTGCCCGTGGTCTGCTGTTGTATCCTGAGAGACAGAAGTCCATCTGAGCCTTGAAGCACTGCCGGAGGAGGATGAATCTGTTTCAAGAAAACTGCGTTGTGCAGGCCTCAGCAACTTCCCGGTCGGGAGACGTCCGACCACTAATCGGGAGATCCCAGTCAGGAAACTCCACTCAGGAATTCCAGCTCGGGAATTCCACTCGCACTCGGCCATTCCGCTCGGGAGCTCACTCGGCCATTCCGCTCGGAAGCTCGCTCGGTCGCTCGGGAGCTCGCTCGGGAGCTCGGGAGCTCGCTTGGCCATTTCGCTCGGAGCTCATTCGGCCAATCGGGAAAACTGCTCGGGTCGGGAGATTCCACTCGGGAGCTCATTCGGCCACATCGGAATTTCGCTCGGGAGATCACCCAGCCACTCGGGATCTTCACTCGGGAACCTCACTCGGGATCTTCACTCGGGAGCTCGGGAATCTCACTCGGGAAGCTTCACTCCGGAGCTCGGGAACCTCACTCGAGAAGCTTCACTCGGGAGCTCGGGGGACTGCTGCTAGAGAAGAAGGCAGCTCGGGTCACTCAACAGAGATAAGTTGAAATTAGTTTATGTAATTTCAATTTACTGTAAAATCTCGAATATCCTCCAACAATAAAATATAACAATCAACCGATAATTGGTTAGATCGCTGTAGTCTTGCTAGAGGGGGGTGAATAGCAACTTCTGAGTCTCTTCCTACAATTGTTAGTGCGCAAGCGGAATATTCAAAACAAAAACTAAACTAAAACAAGAAAGAAACACACCGATGTACGTGGTTCGGAGATGATACTCCTACTCCACGGCTGCCCGTACGGTGGGCGATCCCTAATCCGTCGATGGATGATTCCCCGGAGAACCTCCGACTATATCGCGTAGCTCCTTGTGGGTGGAGAAATCTCTCCACAACCTCTGGACACTACCTGAGAAAGAAAGGCTATTAATCTACTCTATTCAAGTAGATTTCGCCAAAGAACAGTAGCCTTAAACGAGCTCCTTTAAATATAGCTCGAGTACTAACTGGCCGCTACCAGTCGACTGCCCCAGGGGCAGTCGACTGGTCCCACTCAGATTTGACTGTTACAGCCAACGTTCGAATCACCAGTCATTACCATTCGACTACTCCTGGAGCAGTCGACTTGTCCCCTTCTAAGCCTAGGGTTCTCTTCCTGAGTACCTTTCTCTCCGCACTCAAACCCTCCCGGCTTAGTCCCTGAGTACAAACACTCACACTTGGACCCTCACAATTTGGTTGACTCTTCAATCTGCAGTCTCGATCTGTTGCCTTCACGCCCTCTTCGTCTTCGGCTTCGGCTTCCGCCCCTCGGATGCGCACACAAGCCTCCAGCTTGTCTCCATGCCATCCTTCACGCATGCCTCGAAGTTCGCGTCCCTCGGCTCATCGTCTCTGCTCATGGTCCCTCGGATGCGCACACAAGCCTCCAGCTTGCCTCCATGTCACCCTTCACCTGAAGACATCCAACCAAGTCTATATGTACCTGCACACATGTACACTCACATACACATATTAGTCCAACAACAAACCCTAACTTAATCATATTGATCACACACATCAAAATTATGATCCTCCATATCATACCCGGGTCGATTGCCCCAACATAATCTACAATTCAATTTAGTCAATTAATTCCAGATTTTTAATCTTAAATTTGGAAAAAGAAAAGAAAATTTGATTAAAAATCTGAGTTAATCGAATATTTCAATATATTAATTGGATTTGAACATTATTTTAATCAGTCCTAAACAAAAGTAAATTACAAGCAATACTATACTAATCCTAATATTTAGATATATTAGCAATAGATCATTTTGTCTTATATTGGAGCGCTCGAGGTTTGGTAGATGGTACAAGTAGATATGATAATTTCCTTTAAATTTAATGGAGGATTCAATATTTGATCCGAATAAAAGAAGGCATAAAGAAATTAAAAATATTCGATATTCGACTCTAATATCTCAATAAATAAAATATATATATATTTTTTCTTCAAAATTTATTAAAAATTTTAGTTGAGGTTAGGAATAGATTATATAATTATTTAATTTATTTTTAAAATTATAGATATATATTTTTTATATATAATGTTAATTATAATATACTTTTGTTAAATGTTATAATTGGATTGAAAAAAATTATTAGTAGATAAGATATCAGATTTTTTTTTTAATAGGTATGAGTATTCGAATAGATATCCAATACCTGATGGTATGAACTCAGAAGATATAAAATCTGATCCGAATTCGCATTATTTATATCCCTAGATATAAGACTATATGTTTTCTTAAAGAATCAAAATTTAATTTTTATGGTCATAAAAAGATAATAATATTTATTTTAGATATTCCTCGTAACTCATACTTTTTTTGTTTTACAAAGGGTATCCAGACTTATACCCGATTAATTTGTTTGGCAGACCGACCCTGTCCCACAACCTTCAACAAGAGTTGTCACCGGTCAAGTAATCGTAACTCATACTTAAGTATCATGAAAGGAGGTAAAATAGATTATTAATTTAAATAGTGACACCTGATATTGATAATATTTCATACATGAATTAATTATCCTTCCAAGAGTACATCAAAATTTAATTATCAGTACATATGGTATTTATAATGATTATAACTGATGATACTCAATCATTACGTCAGGAGCAATCAAACTCGAAACTCCTGGGATGAACTCATGATCCGTGCATGAAATATTCTCATCGGAAAATTTAAAATTAAATCCTCACGAAATTAAGCAGGTGTCCTTTCTTATTTGATAGTTACTGCATGAATTAGTACTCTCGCAATTTATCTATTTAAGAGTTATGATAGAAAATTTAAAATTATAGCATGAATTTAATATAAATGACATGATATTTTTTTTGTGTACATGTCCGATTGTCGGTTGGACACCGACGGTAGCCTTCGGCCACCGCCCTAAATAAAATTATAACTTAAGAGATATAGTGAATCTGTCAAAAATTATTATAATTAAAATATCATATTATGTTGAATTTCACGTTGAAAATTAATATTGTCTCTCATTTTTAACAAAGCAATGAATTGGTGGTAACACGACGAATCGTCCTTTGTCCGTGGGTATAACCAGCAATAACAGAAACAGCAAACAGTCTTTCGGTCGAGTGATTTGGGGGCACGCAGCCAGCCGCGCTCGAGCGACGCAGTCCTCTCTTTATTCCGGAAAGACGTTTCCGTCACGAATCTCCCAACCTCTTAACGATCTCCGGAAGCAACTTCTCTCCCGATTCTTACCACAAGTCGAAACCCTAGTTCGGAATTTGATCCTCAGTTCTCCCTCTCTTTTGTTTTGTCCCCTGCTTTTAGGATGAGCGATCTGAGGGCGATCTGCCGCCCCTACGCTGCCATCACCTCGATCTACAGCTACAGAGGCCAAGGAGGCCTCGCATTCTCGCGCTTCGCCCGGAAGTATGATCTCCGGATCCCGTCATCCTGCCATGCTTCGTCGCCGTTCGTGCTCGAGGACCACGCCAGGATCGGGCCGGCGTCGCACGCCAGCTCCAGGCGGACGCTCACCAGGGTCTCTAACTGGAAATCGGAAAAATGTCCATACGAAACCCTCGGTAATTTTCTCCAAACCTACCCAGTTGTGCAAATGAATGACCTGGCTTGAAATTTGATTGATTTGTATTTAAAATAATCGAATTTGAGCCGAATTTGAATATAGTTGATAATTTTTCGAGTTAAATTCGAATCCATAATATTTTATTCAGAACTCAAACTTTGTCTATTTATATTCTGTCGTACACGGCTTTGGTTTGAATTTGCTTAAATTAAGTTCCAATAAGTCAAACCGAACTCTAATTTGAGTCATTTTAAGCTATAGTTTGATTAATACATTTGTGTTGTGAAAGAGTCTATGAGAAAGTGAATTTTGTTTGAATTGAATCACCTACGGAAGTAAAATCACTTTTTTTTATTAGGAATACAATTTTAAAGTCGATGGATTTCTCTTATTATAAATTTCTTTGTTGTCCGTATTGATAACGTAGAATGGGACTCTGTTCTCATTTGATTAATCAGTTTTTCCAAAGATCTATCCAACTCTGGAATGAATGATTTAATAATTGAATTTTCAATTCTTATTTCAGGGAATTTCATTTCAAACCAAATTGGAGTCAAAATTATTTGTATTTTCAAACTTATAATTGAATTCAAATATCCCACATATTTTTCGAGCGCACGAATTCAAATATCAATATTTTTTAGACTATTCAACTTGATTCGGTTTGTATGACTCTAGTGAAATATGGATTTCTAAACATTCAGATGCTTTCTTAGATTATTTCATCATGGATATTGTGTGTTTCTGACGGTGGAAATCTTCTTGACTTGAAGAGCTGGAAAGGGGTGCTGATGAAGAGAACATAAAGGCTGCTTACAGAAGATTGGCCAAATTCTATCACCCGGATGGTACCCCTCTCACCTCTGTCATTTACAAATGAGATGATAACAGTATTGAACCTCCAGAATCTTGTTTGAATTTCCTGACTTGTCGCAATCTTTTTCTTATCGATATGAAGCTAGAAAATCTTAGTATTTTGTCTTAGCTAGTCCTCGGCTGATACTATTTCTCCTCTCCTAAAGTCTATGATGGAAAAGGAACCCTCGAGCGAGGAGAAACAGCTGAAGCTCGATTTATCAAAATCCAAGCTGCTTATGAACTTCTAATAGATGAAGGAAAAAGAAGGCAATACGAAAAAGATCACCGGGTCAATCCTATGAAGGTGTGCATTGCACAGTAAATGTTTTATTAGTTATAACTTTTGCGAAGATCATTAAGGACTGTTTTAACCATAGAAAGTTAACAAAGTGAACCATGCAACTGTCACAGTTAAGTTGAATTGTGAGGGACATAACCACTATAAGAATTGAAGGTATGCTATGGTCCAAGCAACAATTGAGGTATAAAAACATGCTAGAAATTAACAGTGTGACCTTATGATCACGGATTTGAGTCACGTACAATAGATCTAATGTGATCTGACCTTTCCTCGGGATCTCACATTAACGGGACCAGGTTGTCCCAATCTTGATTCAAGACTGAGTGTTACCATCAATTCTTGTTAATGGAAGTACCATAAGAAGATTTATCTTAATGAGTGGAAGGCATTCTCCCTATGAAGTTCAATTTCGCGAATTTGGAGAATGAAGACTGAATTTTGTACTTGAATTTTTTAGCTGATAAAGCTGAGTCAATGCAATAGAATTACGTTGTTACTTCTAGCCTGATTAAAATTTTATTGTTTGCACCTATCAGGCTTCTCAGGCATGGATGGAGTGGCTAATGAAAAAGCGAAAAGCATTTGATCAGCGGGGAGATATGGCAATCACTGCTTGGGCTGAACAACAGCAGCGCGAGATGAGCCTCCGAGCGCGGAGGCTCTCCCGATCTAAGGTTCGCAAAAAAAAAAACAAAACAGATCAGTTTTTGCAAAGAATTCACACTCAAGCAACATGTTTATGATCAAACACACTACAATGTTGGTTTTGTTTGAACAACGAATGTTTTTTCAGATTGATCCTGATGAAGAGAGGAAGATATTAGCGACGGAAAAGAAGGCGTCGATGGAGTATTTCTCCAGCACCCTGAAGAGACACACACTGGTGTTGAGGAAGAGAGATTTGATGCGGAGAAAGGCAGAGGAAGACAAGAAAAGGGTAATCACTCAACTTTTAGCTGCAGAAGGTCTTGAATTAGACACAGATGATGATGATGAAGCTGTATGAATTGTTTTTCCCCTATCATATGGAAATTTGTTGCACATAATGCAGTCAAGTTTTTCTCTGATGTTTTTGTTTGATATACTTTTTTTGGAAAAAAAAATGTGAATGGAAAAAAGTGGAAAGGAAGGGAATCTCATTGTGCTTGGTCTTTAGTTCCACGTTGGTAGTTGCATGGCAATGAAGTTAGTTTATAACTTGTCACAAGCATTAGAGTTATGAGTATATATGGGGAAAGATTATCTCTTACATGCCCGTGCAGGGGTGTAGATTGAGCATTATACTGAATCATGACTCGTATACGTGTATCGGGGAAAAGTAGACGCTTAAAGCCTTCCACCTTCGTTCCCTTTATCTTTTCTCTATCGTGCACCTGCTCAACTGTTCTTCATGATAGTGTGATAGAAAGTAAAAAAAAAAATGGAATCGTCACCTTAACGGCCTCCTGACTCAAGCCTCATAGGAATTCAGAGGGAGATAAATCACGATTATCACTAGTATAGTGAGACACCTGGGGTTGAGAGAATTAATGTCGACAGATCAAGATTTTATCTCCGTACGCAACTGGCGCCCTTCGAACATGTGACCTCCAAGTAAATGGTCAGACCTTACCATCCGATCCAGCCCATGGGACTCATGATAGTGTGATAGTGTTTGGATACCAGCTCGATTCATCATGATCAATTAGTGATTGGTTGTGTTGTTGCATTTTGAAAAATAAACTACCTAAGTAATCTCAAAGTACTGCCTCAACTATCATGTCAGTTTGGACAACCCGGCAGCTCAGTCTCATCAAGCTCAGCTGGCAGTTTGAGATATTAGCCAAATTTGAGATTATTAGCCAAGCATTTCAACAAATAAGTCTGAAGTTAAATCTTTTATATCTCCAAGATTACATGGTCATGCCTTCCATGAGGTCAAGGAGAGAATCGTCTCAGGGCCCGGGCCAAGAAGGGACTCAAATTTTTATTTAATTATACCAAAAAAAATGAAAACACGGTCCCTAAATGACCGCTAAACCCTATTCTTTGAGGCATGCATCGATGTATAACTCTTCCTTGCATGCGATTTCGTTCTGGCATTATTTCTACTAAAGCACAGATCCACTGAATAAGAGGTAACCCTAATCTTCTTCTCCAACCTTCTTCTTTGTCCTGCAACACACAACACGAATAGTGTTCTATTTGGGCAACGACGATCGTTCGCAAGACATAATCCTGCTATAGTCTTGCGATGGCTATCGCACGCGATGCAAGCCGACGTCCGCTCATATAACCTAATCGTATGGTGATATGGTTGTCACATGCAACGCCGATAGATGTCTTACCTATGATGGAGAGACTTTCTTCATAAAAATGGTCATTTTATTACCAAAAGTTACTAGTAAAATGTCCTTTTTCATTTGGCCAATTTTGTTTTATATTTGTTTTATTGGTTGTTCCAAGATTATTTCATGGGGAAATTGTTCTAAACTCCCTACATGCAAACTCAACTTCCTCTTCAGTCCCTGCGTCAGAAAAAATTTATTTTCACTTCCTACATACAAAATTTAATGTGCTTCAACTACATATTTGCCAAATTATCTTCAATCTTTTTTAGGTACAAAAACTCTGAAATAAAGTATAATTCTTCGTAAATCCAGCATCATTTACTTAAAATCTAGTATATTTTCTATCAAATTGAGTATTACATAATTCATCCTAATCTAATCAATTGATATGAAATTGATCAGGCGGAAAAAAATTATACTTAATTCGATAGAAAATATAATAAATTCTAATTTAAATATATTGAATTTAGAAAGAATTATACTTATTTTTGAACATTTTACATTCGAAAAAAGAATGATACTCAATTTTATAGAAAATATACTAGATTTTAAGTATATGATACTGGATTCAGAAGGAATAATACCTCACTTTAAATTTTTTGTATCTAAAAATAATTAGGATAATTAAGTAAATCAATATATATTAGCGAGCTGAAGTATATGAAACTTTACATATAGAGAGTGGAAATGAACTTTTTCTAACATAGAAACTGCAGATAAAGTCTAAGTTGTAATCAAGAAATTAAAATAATTTACAGTTATTTCATTGGAACGGCTAGCGATCATTGCTATTATCCATTTTAAAAGGAAAAAAAACTATTCTCGGACCTTTTGTTTCATCATTGATCTTCTAGTAAGAATTATGAATGTTCATTAGATTGGATTTGTTGCTCGCGTCTTTTATTATATGCTTCAGTCCCGATTAACATGGGTACGGCTCCACGAGATTGTACATCAACTTTTAGATGGATAGAATGAAAAATCTGATACAACTATATGAAAATAAAAACAAAAAGTTGTACTTATTTTAAAAGAGGATTAAGATATTAACTCTTTTATCATTCAAAATGAATGCTCACCTGGAAGAATCGAACTCCTTGTCCAAAATCATGTTGTCCATTTGTTTCATCTGCTACGCTGCTTTAATTGTCCTCCGAATAGAACTCTATAATCTCCGTTAAATTGAGCTGCAAAAAGGGGGCGGAGGTGGCGGAGCGCTCGTGGAAAACCAGCCACAGCAAGTGCTCGAAGAGGATGGCGTCGACGTCCACAAAGACGGATCTCATCCAGCGCCGGAGACCTTTTCCGGATTCCTGCATCAAGATCCGGAAGGGAGCTAGCTCCAGCACGAAGCGTTCGACGAAGAAGACGCGGCGCTCCTTCCCGACCACCACGCGGACGGGCTGCTCGGCGGGGGCGCCGACCGGTAGGAAGCAGCGGTAGCGGAGGCGAGAACGGGAGAAGGAGGGACGGAAGAAGGAGAAGCATCCTCCGGAGGCGGCGACGGGGTGGATTAGCGATTGCATCGGGCCGGTGGGTGGAGGCGGAGGAAACAGAGTGAAGCAATCGAAGCGAAGGTGCTTTATTTAAGAGAGAGAGAGAAGTTGGAAAGTGACGATGCGGTGGGGTCACAGTCTAGAAAACGAACAGTTATATTAATGAAAGAATATTTAATCTTATGATAATTTATTTATTCATGGAGAGATTTGATCTTAATGATTTAGCATAAAATTTTAGAATATTCCGTTTAAAATATAATTTTGGTCAAAAATAAAAAAGGCACTTTGTTTTTACTTTTTGTTGAATCATTAGAATAATGCTCCTCTCTCATTTATTGTTACAACAGTGACTATTTTGCATTAATATATATTTTGAAAGTACTTTTATTTTATAGACGGTCCACTGCGAGCGCTTCCCGATTTATCCTAACGGCCGATGAAAACTTCCGTGAGACCGGACCGGTCCCGAGATTGATTGAAAAAACCTCGTTAATCATTAAACTTTTATTTTATAAAAGTAATGATTTGATAATTATGATAATATAGTCATTACAATTTTCATCAATATCAAGTTACTATAACTGTTTACAAAAATTGAAACGGCTATAACAGTGCAATAAGATCATAACTCCTCTAAGCAAAATGCCTTCAATATCTGCGTATATTTTGCCATGAGACCGATAATATTTGTCTGCCTATATCCTACAGCCATCTATAGAAAAGTATTTCAGGAAACTGAATAAATCATCACGAGAGGGTATTCCTCTCGATTTCGTCGAAAATCAATCCTTACTTGATTTAAGGATTCTATCATTTGATGACCAATTCATAGTGGTAAAAGATAATTCGCTCGTCCCAACGCTCCTACCAATCCGTCCCAGATAAATTACGGGTTACTAGTCCGGATACTATAACTAGTGCGTAGGGAGGGTGGGTACACTAATTTTGCCATATTTTGACCTCCAAATCTCATGGTGGCAACACCCACGTACTAGCCATCAGTCCATCTCCTAGGGACATTTGATGGCCAACTCAGGCAAGTCGAGGGGGGGGGGGGGCCTAAATAAAAAACAAACATGAACATAATCGCCTCAACTCATATACACCCTTATCTAAGATAGGGGTCACAAAACCTCCAAAAACACCAACTAAGCATCTTAGATCCCTCATATCACACTAAAGAGTAGCTTAATGCACAACAACCTCCATCAATGCAAAGTTTTGAAAAAAAATTAGACCATATTGAATCTATTATACACCATGAATTTGTAATCACAAGGTTACATAGTAATAATTTTACTGTTATGATAATGCTCCCCTTCCCAAATTCCTCAGATCCTATTAAATACTAAAAAATATTTTCTAGGAAATACATACATCTCAAGTAGAACAAAACCCTTAATAAAATGGAAGTTCTTAATTGGCATAAATTTTACATATACATTTAGCATATTACTTAGTTGATCCTAAATAATTTATATAAATATGATTCCAACATGAATGTTCAATACCACGAACAAGTTTATCAATGGCCAAAAAAATTATGATAGATCTAACAAAATGAGCTGCAATTCGAGCTAAATTGGCAGGAAAAGAGCTGTTTCTGTGCATATCTAGTTTGATTCATATAGTGGAGAACAAGATGAAGGATCAATTGCCGATTCAGCAAAAACTCTCCATTCAGATTTCAGAACATGCAAAATTTGTAGATGAAGATTAACAAACAAGAAGTTCTTTCGAGTTTCTATTCGAATCCACGTTTTTTGTTACAGACAGATTCGTATCGCAATGTTAGGAACGATTTCAGGTTTCAAACCACAGGAACGCAAAACTTGCAATGGCATCGGATCGGATTGGATGGTACATACCTTCGAAAGGAGTGAAACCCTAATCGACGCCGAGGTCTGTGCCCTTTTGCTCAAAAGCCTCTTGGCGGCGCTCCGTCCTTCGCATCCGACGTCGTTGATCCATCGGACATGGAGAGGCAGTACTTGGCGATCTCCCGGAACTTGGGTACGCTCCGGAGATCCACCTTGGTGCCGTCCTTGAGGGTGATCACCAGATCCCCCCACTCGCCGATGAACCTGGGCACGATCTGGACGTCCTGGATGGACGAGTAGGGGAAGTCGCTGCGGTCCTGTCCGGTGAAACCGGAGATGACGGTGACGCGGCGGTCGGTGAAGCGGTAGCGGAGGAAGAAGGCGCGGGAGACGGCGGCCAGGGTGAGGGGGAGCCAGAAGAGGGTGAACCCTAGGAGGAGGTTGGCGAGGAGGTCCCCGTAGTGGGCACCTCCGTCGAAGAATACTTTTTCTTTCTCCCTGGCCTCGCCGCCGGAGGAGGTGGGGGGCGATTTAGGGGAGACCGTCCGCGAGGAGGAGGAGGAGGACGCGAAGAGCTTTGTGGCGGTTGGGGGACGAGCGGAAGGAGTGGGCTTAGGAGGGAAGGAGGAGTGGGTGAGAGCGGGGAGGAGGGGTTTGAGGGCGGTGGAGGGCGGTGGAGAGAGTAGGACGGCGGCAGAGGCGGTGGGGGTGGCCATGGTGGCTTGCTGTTTCTGCCGGGCTTATCCGTTTTTGGGAATTGTATGGTTAAAGAGATGCTTCCATTGGCTGTGATTTGGTGCGGAGCTGGCCGAAGATGCGCTGCAAACCTTCTTCTACGATAATTATACCTGCAAACAAAATGCTGCCACGTATCACTATTGCGATTCGAAACTAATTGTCCAGCTACTGGCATTCATCCTGTTCAATACTAGTTAACTTTTTACCTATAGATTCCTGAAATTATTAAATCATATATTTTAATTGTAAAATATTAAATCATGTATTTAATTCAATTTTTATCTTTGTTTTTATTGCCAATTGACTACTTACACTATAGCAATTAACTGTTACTGTAGAAAATGATTAATTATTTTTAAAAATAATTAATTCATATTTAAAAAATTATTATTCTCAACTTAATATTTGAGAATATTTATAAAATTAAGAGAATCAGACAAATATATAGAAATTATTTTCTTGTCATTTCGAGCTCTCTATATCCATTAATTGGTTTTGGTCTAAACCAACTAATGGACATAGATATATCGGAATGATACAAAACTAGTTCTAATATATTCGTCTAGTTTTTCTAATTCTAAAAGTGTTCTCAAAATATTAATTTGACATAATAGATTGAGAATAATAATTTCTACGTCAAATATATCATGTGTCAACCGTTAGCGCTATACCTTAAGGGTAACATAACAATAATATAAGACATCCATATCAACATTCATAAACACAAAATTTACCTTAAATTTTAGGGAAGTTAATAAAAAAATATATACATCAACTATTCAATGTTGGTACCGGAAGTACTAAACGAACATGTATTTCAATATTGACAAATAATTCAAAGTTAAGAATTATTTGTGATATAATGTATTGCTCTAAGTGTAAAAAAAAAAAAGAGTCCTAGTTGGCCTAGACACTAAGTCTTGATCTATAGGATTGGACAATAAATACTGACCGTGTTGGTTGGGTAATAAGGGCTTGATTTGGATTACTGGGCACTAAGTCCTTGTGTGTTGGTTGGACAACAAAGACTTAATTTGGAGGACTGGACACTAAGTCTTAGTCATGTTGGTTGAGCAATGAAAACCTGGTTTAGAGGGCTGGGCAATGAAGTTCTGATTTGAAGGATTGGGAAAAAGTCTTGACTGATCGAGGACGATGGACAGAAGTCGAGATGGGTCAAGAATCAGACATCGAGAGTTCCAGAGTCAAGAACGGAGGTTGAGCAAAAGTCCAACTAGGAGTTAGTAAAAAGTAAATTCTCCTTAGAGGAGTAGGAGAGAACACGTTCCCCAACGAAGGAATAATAGAGTGTTGGTTCGACCTAAGGTTTCGGTGGAAATCTAAAAGTCAGAACTAGACAGCCCGAGCAGTTCAATGCATTTCATTTATTATACCTATAATTTTCTTATGTTTTTCTAACTCCGTTTTACAAAAAAAAACAAAGCAAAGGATGACCGGAAAATAGAGTCCAGGTGCCTAGGGTTCAAGCTCCTAAAGCCCTCCAAGTGACTGAAGCCCTCCAGGCATCTAGGGTTCAGGCGCTCAGAGCCTTCTAGGCGCCCAGAGTTCCGGGCACCTGGGATTTACTCAGGTGCCCGGGACCCAGCAAATTCAGCTAGGTGCAGTTAAGCTGGGGCGCGCGGAGTGGTCGACCCACGTCATAGTCTAAGCACTCGGGAAGGGTTTAGGCGCTCGAGAGTGGATAAACTTGAGGAATCAAGTTTGGACGAGTCGTCACCACGCCACCACGATGGGGTGGCTTGGGAGACCTTTTAGGTGCTCGTAACCAACTATTTAAGCAGCTTCGATCAGAGTCTTGAGATATCAATTCCATACGACTTTTGCTTTTATGTGATGCGCCAAAAACTACTCAATGATATCGTAATTCAGATTGATAGTAGATTGTCCAAAGTCGGCGGTCAAAGATTGCGGATCTTGGAGTAGGGGTCGTCATAGATTTCGACCCAAGTAAAAAAAGAAAAGTCTTAGCATTGCTTTCGTTTTCTATTCTTATTTCCACTGCAAGTTACTCTTATCACTTAAATTTTGAAAAAGCCAAGATACTATTCATCCCCCCTCCTTTTCCCTTAACGCTCTAAACAATCCTACACCTTACACACTCTCTAAATTTAGATTTTATGAATAGTATTTTTTGAATTCTATTTTTTAAATTTTAAAATATTATTTAATTTGAGATAGAAAAAAATAAAGGGAATAGATTTGGCCGTTACACATGGAAATTATAAATATTTAGAGAGAGAAAATATAATAAATTATAGAAAATTTAATATATTACGTAGTGAACAAATTTAATATAATAATTTAATATACTAATTTTTCTATTTTAAATTTTAAATTTTAGATAAAAAAATTTGATAGGAATACTTTAATTCACTATCTCCTTGTGAATGACAAAGAGAGTTTGGGAAAATTTTTACTTATTTAAAAGTGATTTTTATAAAGATTATTTAGAAATTCATGGGAAGTTAAAGTATGAAGATTTGAAAATAAAAATCAAAAGCTAATATATGATAAAGTATAGGTGTTAGATGAATAATTATTCCCAAGTTTATTAATTAAATTACAATAATATTATTCACCTATATAAATTAATCTTTTTAATTATTTAAATATAATTTTGATACTCATCTATAATAATGTATTTATATAATTATTATTATAATTTGAATATTATATCAAAATTAATTTTTTTAACACAATATTTGAAATATATATATATAAAATGATAAAACTTTATATAAAAATATGAATAAAAAATTATGAAAATGCAAATTATATAAAAATATGAATAAAAAATTATGAAAATACAAATTATATAAAAATATAAAATATTATTTAAAAAGAAATACTCATAATAAAATATGATTGAAATAATCATAAACTTAAAAGTGGGGTGATTATTATTAAGGATATTAATATCAATTTTTAATTTTAGAGCATTAGAAAAATAGAAGTAAGAATTTGTGAGAACAAATCCTCTATCTCGAATTCTCTCTGTCCTCGTGTCTCAACTCGTCGGCGATGACCGACGAGTCCTCCGATCGTCGATCGGACACCATCGACGGCTTCTGACCGCCGCCCCGAACAAAACTATACCCTAGGGGATACAGTGAACCCGTCGGAGATCATCGCAATTGCGATCTCGTCAGTTTCACCGTCGAATCCGGCGATATCGCAATTACGACGATCTCGATCGATTCACTGTTCTCCCAGGATATCGTTTGATTCGGGACGACGATTATAGATTAATGATGGCGTTTGATTGGCGATCGGAGGACTCGTTGGTCATCACCGACGAATTGGGATACGGAGACAGAGAGAATCTCATTCGAGAATTTGTTTCTTACTTTTAATTTTTGAGTACAAATTATAAAAGCCGAAGAATAATTTAACATTCATAAATATTCAAAATATTTTCATACAGCTGACTAGAATCTCAAAAACGTTTAATTGAAACTCTATGAACTACTCCCTGAACCGATGTCAACTATGATTTCGCTCTCACGGCACCACAGTATGAGATTAAACAAGAGTGCGGGGGTGTCACCACTCCCGGTTCGCTTGTGGGCTCCACGCACGAACGGCAACGACCACCGCCGATCGTGGTGGCGCGAACAGTTGGTTTTCCTGCCGTCATAGGCAATGATGCGCGCATCATCGCTTGCTTCGTTCAGTTTTTTGTTTTTTCTTAAATTTTTGTTCAAAGAAATAAGAAAAATATAAAATAACTTTTGATATTATTATATCAGACATTTAACTTTCATAATATCTAAATTACATGTTATATTTTCAAAAATATCTCTTTTCTCACATAAAGAACTTTTGATATTATTATATCACACACTTAACTTTCTAATATCCAAATTACATATTATATTTTCAAAAGTATCTCTTTTTTTTCTTTAGGTTAGCTAAATATTATCATCTAAAGCTGAATGATAAATTTAGAAAAATTTAAATATTTAATCAAAATCAATGAATTTTTTAAAACCACCTTAATATATTTAATACCCTTCGATCAAAATTCTATAATATAAATTGACGACCATAATTTTTACACTTATAAAAATTCGATAAAATTAGTTATCACAAGCTTATTATAAAGTTTAGTAGAATGATGTTCACTAATCAATAATATTAACAAGTTCTTAGTATTTTCCTTATTCTAAAAATATTAAAATTTTAAATTTTTAGATAGTATAGAGTCTGATCCTGTCGCCGAGCGTAGTGGAGCCGCAACCGGAATGACGGTGTAGCGATACGTGACGTGGATGCTGACGGGGCGTCCTCGCGCAGAATGGCAGCGTCGTGGGGGGTATCCTCCGACCGAATGGAAGTGGATGTCGCCTGGTGCAGGGCCAACCGACTGGAGGTAAACCTGCTGAGGAAGATGACCGTTAGCAACCCAGCCGGGAGACGTCCCGGCAAGGCACTCCGACGGTCAAGTCAGTACTCCGAGGAACAGCAGAAATAATGGAGCACTGGAAAAATGAGAGGCTTCGCACGTGTATGCGTGCGTACCTGATAATGAGGAGTGGAGTGGCTTATATAGCCGGGGAAAAGGACCAAGCATGGCTTGTGTCAGGATCTTCTGACAGGGTCAGAAGATATGGTATGGTGATGTCGGTATGAGTATGGCCTGTGTCAGGATCTTCTGACAGGGTTAGAAGATATGGTATGGTTGTGTCGACTGTAACCATCCTTCTTTGTCGTATACTATTTGTCTTATGTGAGGACAAAGACAGGTTTCTGTAAGTCGGCGCCTGTCAGAGAGTGTCAGTTCGTACGAGGGGTGACAGCCTGTTACCTGCAGCTGGTGCAGGTATATTTTGTCCTTTTCTCAGGGTGATTCCGAGAGAGTGCCCGAGTGGACATCCGGACGGCTCGCCCGGATGGGTATCAGGCACGAGCATAAAGGACTGCCGGGCGGATGCACCCGGCTGAACGAGGCGTGTAAGCCTTACTGTGGTCGGACGGGTTTGACCGGCCGGATGAACCGCTATATTTATTCTAACCGGCCGCCTTGAGTCCGACCGGCCGGCGAAGAGCCTGGGCCCGGCCAGGATGTTTGTCGAGTTGGCTGCCGTACAATGACGTGGACCTTGAAACTGACTAGGTCGTTTGCCACGTTGGCTGCCCGTATGGTGCCAACTATATGGCAGGATCAGAGTCAATTTCGTCTAAAGCTCATGAATTTTGAAAAATCTGAATCATCTTAAATTAAAATAAATATATTTCTGAAAATATGCATGGAACTTCATATCTATAACATAAATTGAAAATAATGAATACGAGTTGGGAGGACTGTCAAAGGGATTTCGGTACAGTCACTCCGACGCTTAAGTTAAAGGTGGAGATTGGAAAAAAATTATGATATGTCAGTAGAAAAGTTGTTCACTCATACATGCTCCTAACGTGGGCTGTAGCTTTTTATAGAGTTGCATGAAGCCACTTGTCCCATGATCCATTAATCTTCGTGTTCGTTACTTGAAGGGATAAGATATAGGGAGCATTAATGTGATCGTTACATAGTGGTGCGTGTTTTTTAAAACCGTTTTGAAGCCACGTTCTCGTAGTCGTTGGCTATTAATACGGGACTTAAGCTCCTTTGTTGACCCCGTCATCCAGGCAATGAGCCTGGGAGTCAACTCGGGCTTCTGCTAGGGAGCCGGGAGCCCAAGGATCAGCCCGAGCCGATATAAGTCGGAGTCGACCTGAGCTTGAGGGGCCGACCTGAGTGGGGGTCTTGTTGAGTTTCGGTTGCTACCCCGGACGTGATGTCTTAGTCGAAGGGTTCTGAGAGGGAGCTTGACCCCGACATCAAACCTACTCCCCATAATTCTTGCTCGAACTTTTGTCGAAGAGTCTGTTCTCAACTCGTGGCCTGATATGAGTTCGGGTCATGATTTTTTTTTAGTACGACCTGATTTACATATCTGACGAATGACCTCCTGAACTAGTCAATCTTATCTTGATCCGTTGGCAATTTAGAATGGAGAATTCAATGACTCAGAAAATCTACACCCGCCTTATTAATTTAATTTCAATCAATTAAAAGTGAAGATCAGAATAAATAAATATTTAAATAAACAAATAAAATATAGGACCAACTAGGGATAAATTTATAATGATAACTAACAAATAGCTAATATATACCATTTATAATAGTTATTTGATAGCTATATTAGCTATAATAAAATTTAAAATTCAATTCAAAACAATTATTTGATAGCGGTCCATTTGATAATTTTTATCAGATAATAATTGAATCTAGGGTGATACATTTAATTCCATGTAAGTTTTTCATTAATCAATAGGATAAATCAAAAAAAATTTATGGTGAGCGATCCAAAAACTCACCAATATCCCATGATTACGTTTCTCATTTGGAGAAAAAATTATTACAAAATATATTATAACATGCATGGATTGAATCGTAGATACTTGAGTGACAAGACACTCTTCCAAACATATATAAAAAAATTAATTTTTTATTGATTTTTTTTTTTTAAATTGGACCAGGTATTCTGCTTACGTCGACTAACTTGAAATGATTAATCCGGCCGTATAAAATTCTTTTTATCTAACATTAAGATAAATCAAAAACTACTTGGGACTGCCATCAATCTCACACTCTTAAGTTAATTATCCATGAAAAAATTCTATTAATTTACTAAGATTTGAATTCGATCTTAAATGTTTCCAAGTCTTTCAATGCTTGAAAATTAAACTTAGGAAACAGCGTAATTTCTACTCCAGTATTGTTTCGGGTCTCTTTCTGTCAACTTTCACCTCAAGAAAGAGGCACGTGAATTGCAAGCCCCACGTGAAATGTAGGTCGAGAAATTAAAACAATGAGGCATGCAAACCACGCAGGGTGTTGCAGCTCTCGCTCTCCGACCAACGTTGCCATCTCCCCACAACACCTTGTCTCCCATTTAACCCATTTTTTATTTTAATTTTTTTGAAAACCAAAAAAAAAAAAACAAAAACAAAAAAAACAAACAAAAGTGCTTTGCCTATCATAACTACTTTAACCACCTCACCTCACGACTTCCCTTTCACATTAAAATTAACCTTTAATTTTCCGTACCAATTAGTCGACCAACCATACTAGTCTCCGACTCAACATCACTATCGCCTACACGAGATATCTCTGTTGCCCATCACCTTATGCTTCCATTGAGTTGGATGCATGACACTATGTTCATTCACAATCCTTATTTACCCAAGTATATAGCGATAAATCAGCTAGTACACATCACTCAAATTACCTATTTTGATTGGAGTATCTCAAGCCGACGCAATATTATGCACGGGAGGCCGCATTTTGATTGGAGAGTAGCCTCAATCGTGCCAATGCTCGAGGTAGCAGATCCGCATGCCCCATGCATGACCCGCTACATCGGAAGCACAACGTACATCGCCTCATGTCACCAACAAAGCAGGGCAATTAAAACGGGCCACGCCGTTTGAAAATTCACAAACCCTACGAGAGCTCCAAGGAAGGGGATAAGATTGGGAACACGACAAAGTGACATCCTACCTCCTGAGCAGAATGGGCACCGTAAATTCTCTACCCATTAGCTACAACATCCGAGTTACTAGTATCCGTGATTTATCACCTCCGTCTTAACTTTGGGATGGATTGACGGAGACGCTGGAGGTGAGCGAATCGTCTTTTGCCACCATTACCACCAAAATGGGCACCGTAAAGATATCTTTTCGGTACATATGATAAGTGAAATTCAATTAGAGTTGATTGATACCTCTTGATTTGGGATAATTAGGGGTTAATTGATCGCTCATCATAAATATATTAGCTGTCCAGAGGTTTAGAGGTTCAACCGGTTTAACTGAGGGTCCAACCGGGATATAACCGGTATATAATAAAGCATGTATTTATATAAATATATGAAATTAACGACTTATCCAACTACTTTCTTCAAGATTGGATCAATTAGGTCGAACATGTGATATATTTTTGTTAGCAACTCAGCACGGTATTCTTGAAAAAATGGTTAGTTTAAAAAAAATCAACTTTAAAACCATTATGTTCAAGAAATCTGGATACGAATTGAAAAATCTTATTAGAAGTTAAAATTATATCATGATAGTATTTGTTCGCCAATAAACACTTAAACAGAGGACACTAGCAAAGCACATGCAAAATCACTTTTCCAAATATGTCATATACTACTGCATTCGTATGCCAGCATGACGACGCAACGAGGCTGATAGCGGGACGAGGCTAGCAGAGGCAGGGCGACGCGACGAGGCTGGTGGAGGCGGGGCGACGCGACGAGGCTGGTGGAGGCGGGGCGACGCGACAAGGCTAGTGGAGGCGGGGCGACGCGGCAAGAGGCTAGCGGTGGTGACTCTCTTGCAAACAAACAACAGGTTTGTTCGTTTGGGACTTTGGGTGAAAGCAAACTAAGATTTTGATATTTTATTTTTTAATTTTTATTTTTCAGTAAGAAAACAAAAATTGCGAAAGGGAAAAAAAACAAAAAATAAAAAATAAAATAAACCAAGCCGGTTTGATCGATTTTTTCGATTTGCCCGGTTCACTGGTTCCCGGCCGGTTCAAAACGGTTTGCACTCGGTTCTTGAGTAGCCGATTTTTAGAGTCAATTCGGATCGGAAATCGAGCCGGTTCCCGGTTCAACCGGTCCGACCGGTCGGTCCGGCCCGGTTTTCAGAACACTGATACTCTTTTGATTTGGGGTGATTAGGGTTAACTACTGCTACTGTACTCTCTAGAATATTTGGAGTAATTAGGGTTAATTGATACTATACTCTCTAGAATATTTGGGGTGATTAGGGTTAATTGATACTATACTCTCTAGAATATTTGGAGTAATTAGGGTAAATTGATACTCTACGCTCCTGGTTTTGGGTGATTAGGGTTGTAAGTGGCGGGTCAGTTGGGTGGCCCCACAGTGGGGCCCACGGGGGCATGGTGATCCCAAAAGGAGAGGACATGTGGGTCCCTGGCCCAATTATATATGGAGGTGTTTTCTGATGAAGTGCCAGTGGTAAGTAGTCAGCAGTTTCTTCCTTCGTTCCATCCTTCCTTGTTTACTAGAGCAACAGCACACTGCAAAGTGCTATTTAGGGTTTTGGATCATGTCAGGGAGAGGCAGGAGGATCACCGACGAGGAGATCAACGAGCTCATCTCTAAGCTCCAGTCGCTGCTGCCGGAATCCCGGCGCCGGAACGCCGGCAGAGTAAGCATAATTAGCTCAACAAGCTTCTTCGCTCGGCAATTAGCTAGCCAGTAATCCAACACACAGCTTTCGTTTGCAGGTGTCGGCGTCCAAGTTGCTCAAGGAGACGTGCAGCTACATCAAGAGCTTGCACCGGGAGGTGGATGGCCTCAGCGACCGGCTCGCCGGCCTGATGGACACCATGGACAGCAACAGCCCTCAGGCTGAGATCGTCAGGGGCCTCCTCAGGTCATAACTGTTATAGCTTGCGATTAGATTACACTTATCACACGGCACTGCCATTGTGTTTACTTGAGAGAGAGGTAGCTTGCTAGACATGTTGCTTGATTTTGATCGATCGGGCAGCTTTAGTTAATGGCTTCTGTACATTTCTCTTGGCCTGGCTTGAGTTCCGTGAGCAACCGAGCTGGAGAAATTCATGTATCGTGTGTTCTATAGTTGATCCCTCTATGTAAACAGTTCCATGGTCGAAGTTTTGTCTCTAGCAAATTGTTGGGTATTAGTCGTTGGATTTTATTTATCCGTTAATTAGATAGTAACATGCGAATTTGTCATATTCCATACTACAATTTTTTAAAAAATTATTTGTGGATTTTAATGTTTTATCATGTTTGGTAAATTAATTCATGTACTAAAATAATTAATGATCTCTGTAAACATTCTGATGGGGGTTTCTTTCGGCGACCATGAAGTTGGTAGGCAATTGTACGTGCGTGCATGTCCCCGCGGTTGACATAGTTAATATTTATAAGAAAATGATATGCTCAGCGAAAAATCTCAAGAAAAAACTTAGTGAATGACGTGGTACTTTACATGCAACGATCTCCGACGGGTTCATCGTGCCTCCAGGGTATAGTTTGATTTGGGATAGCGGTCGGAGACTGCCGATGGTGTCCGAGCGATAATCGGACGTGTGCATGCAAAGTGTCACGTTATTTACTGAGTGTTTCATTGAATTTTTTTATTGAATGTATCAAAGCTCATATTTGTATATGGTTATGAGGTTGATTACTAACATATATATGTGAAATGCATCTCGCGTCGTTGGACGAAGTCTAGGGTGAGAGTTAGCTTAAATACCACTTGTAAACAATCCAAGAAATGTGATGGGTATAAGAACTATTGAAGTGACGACTAAAGATGCTTATTCATCTGTTAATATATTTTTCAAAGTCAAAAATTAAGAGAGAGTTTTGTGAAATCTTCTAGAGTTAATATTTTTTATCACTATTCGAACAAGAACAAAATAGTTTTTAAAAAAAGTCTGACCAGATAAATTAAAAAAAGATAATTAAAAGACTCTAAAAAATAGGTAAAGTAGAAGAATCGATTCTTAGAAATCATGAAATAAACAATTGTACAAGTGTGCATGGATCGACGGCGCATAGGGCAACATTTTTTAAGACTTTCATTATTATGTTTTCATTATTATAAAAGTAGACCCGGGCAATACTGGATCCGTAATAGGATCAATGAATTAGTTACCCGTTAGTTTGATTATACAAGATGGAATCATAACCAGCCCATTTTTTGTAATTGGGTCGATGAGTCAGTTACCTTGTTGATCTGATAAACAGGTTGACTAGATAAATAGGCGGGTTATGATTTTGATCTCTTTTGATCGTCAAGCAATTGCTGATTAAGGTTTTTTTTTCGACAATTTACCAAAGGGCGTACGTAACAATACGAAATTACCAAAGGGCGTCCCATGGTTTCTATTTTACCAAAGGGCGCAGCCCTTTAAGTGAACTTCCTATTCTACCCTTGGCGCCACAATACACCTTTTCCATTACCATTTTCGAGACATCCGAACCACTTTTGCAGTAAAATAAAAATATGTGGTTCGGATGGCAAGGTCATTCTATCTCTCACCGCGAAAACGTAAATGGTATTGTTGAAGGAGGACATTGTGCATGCCCTAGTTGTGCTTTAGTCGTTTGCTACTCCCTCGATTCCCTCCGCCCAACCAAAACCTAGGCTCCTATACAGGAAAGTGATAGTGTGTGATCCTGAGGCTGCTTGAAGTGTTAACGTTGAAGTTGATACTGCTCGGCACTATCAAAGTAGGATTTAGGGTTTCTGCAGGTTTGATTTGCATAATAATGGCAGGTAAAAGGTCTGTGGGTGGTTCCTCATCGTCTTCTTCATTGGCATTAATCACCAAGGTATGTGATATTGTTTATACTTAATTTTGCTGAATAAACACTGCTTGTAATATTGTTTAAACTTATTTTTGCTGAATAAACACTGCTTGTGATATTGTTTATACTTATTTTTGCTGAATAAATTTGTAATGTATAAAAACTGTAGGGTTCAGATGAGTTTGGGAAAAAATTACATTGGTGCAGTGTTTTAGGCCATTTTAAACATTTTGTTGAAGCATTTGAAATTTTAAAAGATCAACACATTGCGAAGATCAAAGAGTCGCCCTTCAGTATTTTCTTGGACATTCAAGAATTGCAGCATATCCGGGGAATTTTGGTAAATATATTTGAAAGTTGGGATTCAACCTCGCAAGTTTTTAAATTCTCAGGTAATAGTTTTAATTATGAATTATAAACAGTATCTATAGTAAGATAAAACTTGGATATAGTTGACCTTAAATGATTGATATTTGATCAATTTAAATGAGTGAATTTAAGGTGAAATTCACTTCAGGTCGGTAGGCCTGAAATGAAATAATTTCAGGCCTACCGAGGGCCTGAAGTGAATTTACTTCAGGCCCTAGGTAGGCCTGAAAAATTCATTTTAGGCCCAACGTGGGCCTGAAATGAATTCATTTCAGGCCCACGTTGGCCTGAAATGAATTCATTTCAGGCCCAACGTGGGCCTGAAGTAAATTCATTTCAGGCCCAACGAGAAATAAATTGAATCCTATATTGTTGATGATAACTAAAGATTTTAATTGTTTCAGGTGTACCGGTTGCGTTCACCAGACGAGATGTTGCTTTGGTACTGGGTATAGTGGACCGTGGAGTTTCGATCCCTATTAATTCAACTGAAGCATCGGGTGATCTCTATCGTACTTACTTCTCAAAAGAAAAACAACCTACTAGAACAAGAATTGAGGACTTACTTAAACATTATTCTAAAAGTGTTGAATCAGAGGATGATGTGTTATTAGTTTGTAAATTTTATATTTTGTATATATTTGTTTGTGTTTTATTTTCGTCTAGTACATATAAGGTCCCTCTAGGGCTTGTAGATATAGTAGATGATTATGACAATCTTGCTAGATTCAACTGGGTGGAAGCTATCCATAAATTTTTGTCTCCCCAATTACCTAAGATTGGGGAATTATTTTCATCAAGTCAAGGAAACCAGAGGACCACAAACCTCCCTTATGTAAAGGGATTTGCTGGGCTTTTGGCAGTGAGTAGAATTTACCTAAATTATATTTTATAATATTTTGCTGTTATTAATGTAATTGGCTGGAAAACTTTGTGTAGGCATGGTTTTTGGAGCATGTACCCATTCAAAAACCATACAATGTTGAAGGACCCCGAATAAATAAGTGGAGGAATATTCCTTCGCATATTAGTAGGGTAAGGGACCTTGTCAACCAAATCAGCTCCGAAGAGGTAATTATTGTAAACTGTGATCTATGTTAGTTTATCTATGTTAGTTTGATATAGAAGCAGTAAAATTTGTGTACTTGGTAATTGACAGGTGATTGTTGAAATAATTCCTAACCTACATGAAACACATTGTTTGAGAACCTTGAAATTGGGGATGACATTCCACAGCCAATAGCGACATCACAAGGACATGACACAGAAGATGTAAGGTCATGTGGTGAATGCATTCTTAAAGACACCCTAATCAAGGAGCTAACAGAGGAGAATATATGTTTGAATGAAAGGGTTAAGGAATTACTTTCAATTATTGAAAAAAAGGGCATGGAGGCTCAAGAAAGCTATCCTGTAGTCAGTCCTCTTTCTGATCCAGTATCTTGTAGAACAAGGAGAGGACGTGACCGAACTCGGTATGATTACAGGGATACTCCAATGAGAGTCCAGTATGGCACCAACTATTACATAAGGGGAAGCGGAGAAAGGAACAAATATCAAATGTCATGGACAAGGGAAAAAGGAACTTAGTGAGGAGGATATGGATGAAGCAAGAGAAACCATTACTGTAATGGAAGTCATGTCTGAAGAAGATATAGAGGAGGAGAAAAGAAGGACCTTCGAACTATACAAAATGAGGCTTCAAGGCATTGATGTATGTGACTTATTTTCATATTAATTACGTCAAATTTATTGAATTTGGTCATTAATTAGTTTGGTGTAAATTGTATCGATGTAGTTTGTGAAGAAGCATTTTATGAAGTCGAAGAAGAAAAATCAAGATAAAGAAGTGGCCTACGTGATAAATAAATTGGAGAACCTAAAGTAAGTTATGAAACATAGTTTAGTTAATATATTTGGGCTTTAATATATAATCTTATCAATTAACTTGACAGGTTGGATAATGAATTTATCTGGGAGGATGCACCCTTTGCTTTGAAATTGCATTCATTCTTACAAATCCTCAATGGAGAGGTTTTTACAAAAGGCGAGGTCATTGATGCCTTTTGTAAAATGTTATTTAGGGGAGCATCCACATCTGGTAGGCCATACCACAAGTCAATATATTGTTCAACCTTATTCACAGTAAGTGATGTAAATTAGTAAGAATTAATAGATTGTAGAAGACCTAGTATTATGATGTGGTTATTAATAATTTTGATTTTGCAACTATTTAGGCTTCAATAAGATCGTCAAGAAAGTTTTCCATGCAACAAGTGATGAAGACGGATATGATAGAACAAGGGTTTAGATATATTTAATACCTTTGTGCAGTGATAATACACACTTTCACTTGTTGGCGGTGGATACAGAAGCAATGACTTTCATTCATTTAAATTCTCTTGCTAGTGCCGTAAATATAAGCATGATTTTGACTCAGCGGTGAGCTAACCTACCTTTATTCATATATATGTTCATCATTTGATAAAAAATGTCATTGAAATTCAATGATATATTTGACAGGTAAAAGAACTTAAATAATATACTCGCGAGGAACTTACGGCTATTCATCCATATCTACAAAGTCATCATCCCTTGGACAAATGGCCTTCCGTTAGACAAAAATGTCCCCAACAAGAACATAGGTCAGTAAGTGAGGAAGAGTTTGAAAATTTTAAAATGATCAAAGTATTTTATTACCCAACTTATTGAAATCTGAAATACTATTTGTTATTTTCAGCGTGGACTGTGCCTTCTTTGTTATGCAATACGTCCGATGTCTCCTATACGATGAGAAGATGGATTTCAAACAAGGAGATATGACGAAAATGAGATTTGATCTGACAGTAAATATTATGGGAGACATGTATTGTAAAACATGAGAGTGTCAATCTCTTGAAGTAAATGTTGTAAAAAAACATCCTTTGCTGGTGATTCGCTCCATTTGTATAGAAATTGTGTAATTTGTATGAATATAATTTATTGTCCAGAAAACAAAACAATTGTGTGATGTTGATTCACATCGAGTTGCTGCAATGTAGTGTACCAACTGATACGGTAAGAAAACAACTCATAATGATTTGGACAAAGTTTGCACACCAGAAATAACATCTCTTTGGTTAACTCTAACTACTGACATATATCCAAGTACTGATCTAGGTCCATAAGTGGGTTTCTGATACATAATTTGAAAACATGACTTTATCGTCTCGAAGGAATTGAAAATTGGTATGCATTCTGTATTAAATTAGTAAGATGGATTATCTCTACCATAAATTTAAAATACTTGTTTCAAATTGTAAATTTTGATAATTAAATAAAATTAAAGGATTTGGTCACAACTTATAGATAAATATAGAATATTAATCTATAAATCATGATTTTATTTAATGGCCAAGGTGAGCATCAAATTTACTTTTGAGGAATACGGTGGGTCTGAAATAAAATGAATTCAGGCCCACGGTGGGCCTGAAATAAATCATTTCAGGCCCACCTTGGGCCTGAAATAAAAACACTTCAGGCCCAAGGAGGGCCTGAAATAAAACCTTTCAGGCCCAGGGTGGGCCTGAATAGATCCATTTCAGGCCCAGGGTGGGCCTGAAATAAATCAATTCAGGCCCACGGCGTGCCTGAAATAAAAACACTTCAGGCCCAAGGAGGGCCTGAAATAAAACCTTTCAGGCCGAAGTTGGGCCTGAATAGATCCATTTCAGGCCCAGGGTGGGCCTGAAATCAAGTCATTTCAGGGTCTCTGTTAAACATTAAATACTTTTGATTTAAGTTGGTGGATAATAAATTTGTAGTTGTATAGGTGTAAGACGTTTTTA